>PVKA01006496.1:47615-83335 GCA_004027165.1 Ctenomys sociabilis
AAAAAAAAAAAAAAAAAAAAAAAAAAAAAAAAAAAAAAAAAAAAAAAAAAAAAAAAAAAAAAAAAAAAAAAAAAAAAAAAAAAAAAAAAAAAAAAAAAAAAAAAAAAAAAAAAAAAAAAAAAAAAAGAAGTAAAAGGGAGTAGGAAAATGATGGAAACATTGAATAATCAATGCAGGAAAGAACTAGAATGCATGAAACAGATTCAAATTGATATACAGAAATTATGAATCCCATTGCCAACTGGCAAAACCACTTGAATGAAACAGAAGATAGAATTCAGACTTTGAAGATAGTATTGCAGCTGGTAAACACAAAAGGAAAAATCTAAAAATAACAAGAAACTAGGAAATAATTCAACAGCCTCAAGATGATGCCTAGAGCAGGGTGTGATGTCCAGCAGATCTTTCCCCTGAACCACAGTAATTTGGTGGGTGAAGTTCCTTTATTTGAACAGATTCACTGTCAAAGCAGTGCAAGGTTCTGTTCCATGCTTGAGGGCTGGACAGTATATGCCTATATGCAATGGAATTGATAACAGGGTAACCTGCACCATCCTGAACCAGGAGGAGGACAGGAGGAGGGCAGATTCCATAGAGCTGGAATGAGGTGGAAAGACTCAGGGCATTTGCAACATGGCTGGGTTGCAGGATCCAAGCTTGCAGGAAAACTAAACACTGTACTCTTCAGTTATGTGGGAGGCTATATCCCTTTGTGGTTAAAAGGAGTTGGAATTACATATTTATTCATTTATTTTTTGTAGTAGAATAAACCCTAATCAATGTAACATCGAATAGCTTTTTATATTTCTCGAATGTTTAATTACTTGAAAGTTGCAGCTTGCTTGCATGAGGACTCCTAAAATCATTAAGAACACATTTAGATGCTTTGAATAAATGTTTCCCCCAGTGTATACCTATGCATGCAACTGTGTTTAAAGGTTTCATTAGATATCAGTGACAACTGAGGAAATACAAGAATTCCAAGTAAAACTCACTTCTGTGGAGAGACAGAGGCCAGAAAATGTTTGACAATTAGTTTTAAATACTCAAAGTCCAAAAGACATAAAATACATCAGTATTCCAAGAGTTACATCTTTCATTGTGAAGGAAGGGCTGGGAAGTCAGTGAAGCAGATGAGTTGAAGGAATGTTTCAAAAGGCTTTCTGAATTGAGTGTTTGGGAGTCCCAAAACTGAGTGTCTGACTCTCCATCAGAAATGAAGGTCCTCTCCTCTCCTGAATACAATGAAGCTTTGGGATTCAGCACATGAACCGGCTGCTGGCCTTCCATCTTGGTCATAGGAGTGCAGTGGTAATAGGGCAGTACCAGAGTGGCTGGCTGTTCTCATCCCCTGAAGGCTGACCATGGCTTCCCAGTCACAAGAGAGACACAACAGAAAGAACAGTGTTCCACAAGGCTGAATTAATTTTCTGATGTAGTACATCTTATACAACTTCCACTCTCCAGGAATCCCAAAGATTCCTTCACAAGTGTTTCCTAGATCCAAATGAGTCATTTTTCTTTCCTTCCCCTTACTATCTTTTTTCCATCTCTTTATAGTTATTGCAATATGTCAGAGGACCAGGCAGGATGATGGTCTAGAATTTGGCTCTTGTTTTATCTTGAGTTTGCTCTGACTTAATCTTTCCTTTTGCCATGAAATAAGTGATTTTTCATTTATTAGTAATCTGCCCATTGAAGAAAATACCTGGCCATGTAATTGTGATGGTAAAGTTCTCTCAGGGTCAGAAATTAGTAGGTATATGGTAAATACTAGCTGCTATAACAGAAGCATCATTATGGTTCTTTTTTTATATATCATTTTTTATATATTTCCAGGTTACCTGCTTCACTAACAAAAGCCCTATCTAGCCAAGGTGCAATACAATATTACCTTAATTTTAGGGACATATCATAAATATAAACATGCATCGCTTTAAGCAGACTTAGTATAACATATATAAAACTAGGTTGATACGACATTGGAAGCTTCTTTTAATATTTTGGTTCCTTTTTTGAAATTGATACAGGACTTAATGACTGTTCTGTAAACAACTGTACTAAGGTGAAGTTCAATGTTGCTGAGGCAGTAGCAACCGAAAGGTGTTTACTCTCAGCTGAAGTCTGTAGTAGGCTTTCTGAGCTTGGCAGATGTGGCCTGACAAAATAATTCTTTTGTGGTTCTAGCCACTAGGATTTGATTTTGTTGTTATTCTAGTCTAATTTTTCATTCAGACAATGAAATTGGTTTTCTATGCAAATTTCCTGGTTATCCATTCTTTGCTGCATTTTTCAAATTGCATAATTTATTCATATTACTTATATTTGCCTTTTCTAGTGTTAGTTTATATGCATTTTAAGTAAAATAATGTTTACTCCCAGTTTCTTAAAATGACATTCTTTAAATTATTATTTTTTTTACAGATATGTCTCCCATAATAGTTTGGGGTGATTTTTCTTTTTCTGGTTTTAAATTTAAAAGAGAATCTATCAAAATCATTAAAATTATCTGGCAATTTAATCAGATACTGCACCTCATTTAAATGTGTTCAACAATTGTCAGGACTAGGATCATTAACTTCTATCTTCTCACTTGCTGTAACTGGTGATTGATGATGAAGATCTAACTACATGCATAGTGGTGGTCCAGCCTGCTCCCCTCCACAGTGGCTCATTCTTCTTATCATGAATGATAAACAATGTCTGATAGCATTCAAATCTCTCTATTCTCTAGGGAATATCGTTTTTACCTTATCCTTATGAACACTATCACTTGTGAGTCTTCAATAAACAGATTTTGTGGCCATTACAATTCAGCAAACTTACTGATTTATTTCTTAAACCCACCAATCAAGAAATGCAAAATAACAGTAAAAATAAAATTTTAGGTAGAGTTGATCAGTGTATTTAAAACAGACATGGGTTGTAATGATAGCATATACAGAAGATAGTTTTTATAAAATTAATAAACTGATTAATTTTAAATCAATTTTAGAAATGTGACATCAACCAGATTTTACAGAAAAAAAAAACAACAGGAAATGGTGTTTGAATCCTGGCTTTAGGGTAGAAAAAGTGATTATATTTTATAAATGAGAATGTTAGGAATAGCTAACACAATTTTGCTCATGTTATTAGAGCAATTATAATAAGAAGATATTAAAGCTGTGATGACTATGCTGGCTAAAACTGAATTATAGTGACAGACCAGTCTTGTAAATAGTTTGGCAAAATTCACTGGGCTCATTGGAGAAAGGTTATATAAAAATATGTGCAATCAGATGGCTTCTGAAATGATAATTACTGTTAAAATAAAACCACTATGGTTGAATTTGGAAAGTTAATGGGTGTGAACTAACTGTGATTAAAAATTATAGGAAACATTCACTTAAGAGATATATTTTAGTTGTTTTTTGTCCTAATCAGATTAGGCTACATCAGTGGGTAATCCTGAGGTTTCCAGTCATGTTTTCTTCTTTAAGCATTGAAATTATAGTCAGCTTTAAGGATGAAAATAAATACTGCTTAATAAGATAAATACATTTAATATATAATAAATAAGCACATTATGAGCTCCTTTGGGGAAAACTGTGTTCTATGCCTATAATTTGAATAAGCTTTCACATTAAAACACATCTTTCAAATGCCAGAAAACCTTGTAATAGCCACAATAAGTCACAACTTATTATCTTTGTAACATGTGCAAAACTCTGACAGAAGGGACTGTAGCAGCACAAGGAGCCATGTGGGTGAGCCATTATCTTTTCTGTCTTCAGATTTAATTACAGAGATGGGCATTCACACAAGATAAAGTAGTAAAGCAAATTCAAAAATCTTATACTTAATAGTGAACAAAGGACAGTGCATGAGGGCCATCAGAATGTAAGCAATGACCATGCGACTTTTCAGATCTCAGGGCAAACATCTTAAAAATTAATTTCAGACTTGAGAATAGTTGATAGAAAGATCAATGATTTGGAAAGAAAAGATGACCATAAAGTGTGCCATTCAAGGATGCTATGAAGAAGTGTGAAAAACAGGCAAAATAAATTCAAGGCACAGCTTGGTATCCAGAGTGGCTGCCTCTTGGTTTTCTATGCAGAAATAAATAAATGAAATAGGAATTAGCCATTAGAGCTGGGTTCTGAAGCAAAAGGGTTGTAGCTACAACAGCTATTGAGTAAATCACTGTCCATCTTCAAAATTATTCCACAAAAGGCTTTTTTCCCCCGTTTTTATGCCACTGTCACAGGCAACCCACTGCCCCTCCACACAGTTTTATCCGGCCTGTGTTGTGTCCCCTGATCTGTCCAGCTCTCCCTCATAATTATAGGTGCCTTGAAATGAAACAGGAGAAAAGAAGGAAGTAGATCAGATGAATATCTGGTAGTTAAAGTATCCGATAGTTGAGACAGTTATATGCTAGTTTCTCTTGGTCCATTGAAAAGAAAGTTTTATGCTAGTGTTTTTGGGACAATGTTTCATGCCTGTCTCTTGTACTCTGAAGGATTACAATGAATACAACAATACACAATGAGTTAATTATTGTTACTTTCCTGCCAGCCTATTTTGAAACTTCTATTGTTATTTTTACTTTTTTCTGTTTAAAATAAAATTCAAAAAACCAAAATCAAAAAATTAACATCTGCATGAAAAAGGAAAAAAGCTAACTAAAATTAGGACTGACAGATAACTTAAAGCAGGTATTCAGAAAGAATCCTGACAAAGCTCAGGAGAGTGACTCTTTTTGCTTAAACTGACCTCTCAGAATAAACATGAATGGATTTAGTATGAATTGAATAAACAAAGAAATTGAAAGAGATAATCTAACATCTCACCAATTAGAAACTATAGTAGGTAGACAACATGTGTCTTAAAAAAGACTAGGAGGAAAAAAGCCAACATGAGACCTATAAAATATTACTTCTTACTAAATTTAAAATTACAGATTTTTTTTTACAAAGGCCACTTGTCTTATTACTTTTTCATTGTCGGGACAAAATACTCAACACTTTTGTCATTTAAATTAAATGCATCAGGTAACTTTCTTCCATACTGGAAAGCGAATTAACACATTGGGCAAATCTAAAAGACCAGAAAAGAAAGCTGAATCTTAAGGCAAATTTTTACCAATAGGAGTTTTTTTCCCCATAATTTTATTGAAGAACAAATAGCAATGAGACAGTTTCAAATCAAATTAGTACAACAGATTCAATAATTAATACATTGCATATTGTTTTCTTAGTAGTTATTTGTTGTTCAAGGTGCAGACATGATATTCTATTTACAAATTCTATTAGAGCAGATCCCTCTGTTTATTGAATTAAGAGAATGTAGCTGTATTCCTATCTTTTTTTAAAGCTGAATTATAGTACAGTTTCAGTAATTAATACTTTTTGCATTGTTATTTTCCTAGTGGTTATCCATAGTACAAGAAGCAGACAGGTTATGCTGTCTAAACACTATTAGTGCAAACCTCTCTTCTCATAGAATTATGGGAAAGTAGCTGCATATTTATCCTAACTATTCTGTATATACAAATGCAGAATGGTGCTTCCTTTATATCCCCTTTTTTATTTAGTCTTGTCAGAGATGGGTATTCTATTGTCATTCAATTATTGTAGGTGCTTGAATTCAGTGAAACACTCCAACACAGTCCAGCAGTCCACAATAGAAGTGGGTTATCCAAAGAAGTTGACTAGAGCCATTTTCTGAAATAGAACCTGAACTTAGTCACCAAAAGTATTGATGAAGACTCAATGACAAGAGATTTCACCTTCTCTCCTCTTCTGCTCCAAAATGTCTAGTTTTACATCACATTCACAGTGTTTTCCCTTACAAGTGCTGTATCATGTATCTGTATCATCCAGTTGATTTGGTTCTGATCTCCGTCCCAACATCCACACGAAGCCATTCAGTTACTTATGTAATGTGCTGAGCATACAAATGTATTGATAATGATGCCATGGAATCCAAAGAAGATGCAAACAAGCTCTGATACAGATTTTGGTTTTTAGAGGTTGTGCACATAGATGACAATGGTCAGATCATTAATATGACACTCCAACTTCAAACTGCCTGGAGCACCAACATGGAAGGATAAGAAAAAGGGATGTAAGAGTGGGTCACAGAGGTCATGAATATGCACTGGAATACATTATATACATTAGCCAACCCCCAAATATATGATACTAGGGGGGATGGAGGTTGAAGTGGGGAGGGTTATGTCTGTGTGTGTGTGTGTGTGTGTGTGTGTGTGCACATGCGTGCCTGTGTGTGTAAATTAAAATATGTATTTACACATATAAATCTATAAAAATGAAACTGATTACTCAATATGCAGTAATAAAAATGTGGAAAAATAAAGAATGACCAAAATAAGAAGAAAGAGAGGAAAGAAAAATGGAACAGAGCAGAAAGCAAAAGAAAAGTAGAAGAAAAGAAAGGAAAGAAAAAAGAAGAGAGTGAGAAGTGGAGGGCAGCATAGACTGGAGCTGTGGAAATCCAGCAGGCCCGCAGACCCCTCAGGGGACACTACTGAATACGGGAGCCAGCAAGGAAAGTCTGTGTAAGCGTAAAACCCAGAAGGCCAGTGGTACCTCTCAGTGCTTCAGAAGCCATGGGCTAGAAAGGAGTGAAAGATGGCAGAAAATGCTGCCCACCAGGAGTGTCAATTCCCTGAGGACAATCCTGCTTTCCTTTGTTTGTCTTAGTACTGTAAAGACTTTAAGGAGTATATTTCTGTTGAATTGGGGAAAAAATACAGCCTTAACCTTGCAATTCAGCTTGTTCTGACCTGGCAAAGGAGGGAGCCTGGGAATTAAGTTGTCATGCATTCAAGCCCATTAGGCCCTCATGCATGGGGTTAGCAAGTTATTTCTGTAAAGGGCAAGCTAGTCCATATTTTTGGCTTTGTGGGTCTGAAGGTTGTTGTTGCAGATGTTCAACTCTACCTTTGAGCACAGCCATCAACAACAGGTAAATCAAGGATGTCCTTCCCAATGACACTATTTGTGGCAGTCAAAATGTGAATTTTATATATCATTTATATGCCATGAAAGTCTATTCTTTTGGCTCTTTAAATCTCAGCAACATAAAAACTCTTCATACATTATAAACCACACAAAACCAGGTAACTTGGTGAAAAAAGCCCAGAGGCTACAATTCTAAACCAAGAGAAAATCCCAGTGTATGGCAAGGTAGGAGGAGGAGAAGATAATGAGAGTGTGGATGCTGCTCTAGAGATGACAATTAGACAGGGCCAGTCCTGTCATCACAGTAGGTCCAAAGAAACACAAACTGTAATTCTGGAAATGACAGGGGTGAGGATGCACAGCAGTGGACAGTTGAGGGGAGGAGGAAGGTGTTTCTGCAGGAGAGATGCTGTGTCATGGTAGTCATCAGTGTCTGGGCAGTGAGTGACAGACCCTAGCTGAGGGAAAGGATTATGTTAATAATCCCATACCATAAGGGTACAATTCAGGCTTGAGTTTAGGTCCCGTGTTTTTGCTAATCAGAATGAAGGCAAATGACCAAGCAAAGATTTGGTGTCGTTGCCTGTGCCAAAATTTGCAGAGTCTGCAGGCAGGCCTGAGCAGTGGCTAAAGCAGGGCCTTGGAACCCACCTCATCAGTGGCACACTCCCATGTAGTGATCCCAGGCAAGAGTCTGGGGAATGGTGTTAAGCATCTCTCCAGCCTTGTTGGGCAAACCATCTATCCTGCATAATATGCATATCATATTGGTCTTAAGACTTTATTGTTTTCATTAACACAGCTTTCAAATGCCTGGAAAATAAAATTTAAATTATTATTGTTTATTCTGGGACTTTATGAAGCATCCACCATTAGAAATGATATGATAGTTCATACTCCAGTACTAAGACTCTTCAAAATTCCTCTCTTGCTGAACCCCAGTAAAATGTTATGTCATGATTCATGATCTTTATGCAATCCCAGTTAAGCCCTTGTTGAATGCTTCACTTTAAATCAGACTTCAACATCTTAATATAGTCTTCCCTTCAGATACTTCAAATTATTTAATGGTAGTGCATTTCCATATGGTGGCAAGCAAGAAATTCACATTTGTCTTCTTAACAGGTTGTTTGTATTTTGAGAATCATAATATATCTTAGCTTGATGCCCATCCCAATGGTAAGTATTTTATGAAGTTAAATATACAGATCCCCCACAGTAAGTATTATTCAAAATGTGCAAAATGAGGAACTGGTACAACTATCCTTCAATAGATGAATGTGAAATGTGATGTATATGAAGATACAGTTGGTGACTTTAAAGGGCAGTTCTGACACACGCATCAACGTAGCTGACCTTTGAAGAAATTATGGTCAGTTAAAAAGGGACAAATATTGGAGGATTATACTTATATAAGGTACTCAGAAATACAGAAAGTAGAATGATGTTAGCAGGATTAAGAAAAGGTAAAAACAGAGAGTTATTGCTTACTGAACACAGAGGTTTAAGTTAGGATGATTAAAAAGTTCTAGATAATATTATATACCTAAAGCCACTGAACTGCTCTTAAGTGTATGTATTGGTTACAATGGGAAATTTTATGTTGTATATATGTTGTGTATATCTCAGAGAAACACAGAAAAGACCAAGAATAATGAAAGTGTGCAATCCCAGTACTGTTTGATTCCCAGAAATTTCACTTGAACCATCAAATTCTGGCCCAACTAGATGAAGCATAGTCAGAAGATTTTAAGGAGGCCACCAGTTGGGAGAGGGTGGATCTGGCGACTTAATATTACATTCTATCAAATGTACCCAGTAGTCAAAGTCTTTTTTAAAATTATTTTTTAAAGAGAGTACAAAATAGTATTAAAACATAAAAATTACAAGTGATACAGAAATTCACTTAACAAAATAATTTCAATTTCACAATGTTTTTTGTAAGGCATAGTCTTGCCTTCCAACTAGGTGTTCATATTACCAAATATATACATGTAAAATTAGAAGAAGAAAGAAAAAATATAAGAAAGTAAGAAGAGAAAAAAGTCAAAGATCTGAAAAAAGGTGACAAAGTAAGCATTGACTTCTCTTTCCCATGGACCAACAGAACTTCACAGTACACTTTCCAAACCATCTTGTTTACTCACAGGATGATATATCTCTTTCCCTCACTCCCTCTTCCATTATTTTCCTCAACTCAGTAATTCCTTCCTTTTGAATAGGTTCATCCCATTTTCCCAGTATGTATTGTACCCTTCAGATTTTCTTTTCTTTTTCAGGTTCTTACACTAAGGAGACAAAACAATATTTGCACATGCCAGTCTGATATATTTCACTTAGGATTATGGTCTCTAGTTGCATCCATTCACAGACAAAAGCCTCAAATTTATCTTGTTTCATAGCTGAATAATACTCTATTGTGTAAGAATACCAAATCTTCTTTATCCATTCTTCAGCTGATGGGCATTTAGGTTCTCTCCAAGATCTATCTCTGACAAGTGCTATAAACATGGGTGCACACATATCATGGTGGTATGATGTTTTCACTTCTGCAAAAACACCAAGGAGGGGAATAGCTGACTTGAGTGGGATCTCCAATCTTAGCTTTTGAAGGAATCTTCACACTGATTTCCACAATGGTTGTACCAGTCTGCACTCCCACCAACTGCCTCCTAGTGCAGTAGGGCTCCTTTTTCTCTATAGTGCCTCCAACATTTTCTGACTTCTTGATGTTAGTCATTCTTTCTGAGATGAGATGGAATCTCAGTGTTGTTGTGATTTGCATTTCTCAAATGACCAATGACATTGACCATTTTTTCGTATAGTTACCATTTGTATCTCTTCATTTGTGAGGTGTATGTTCATGTCAGATGCCCATTTTTGGATTGGGTCTTTGAATTTGGGAAGTCTGATTTTTAAAAAAAATATTTATATGTTCTAGGTAGAAGGCCTTTATCAGGGACAGCTGGGAATAATTGTTTTGTGTGCAAGAATGCTACTGATTTTTGAGTGTTAACATTGTATTCCGCTATGTTTCTGAATTTGGTTATTAAATCTACAAGGCTCTTGATGAAGTTTTTGGGGTCCATTATATATACAATATCATATATTGTATATTTGCATATGTCCTCTACAAATGATAATTTCATTTCTTTTACAATCCTTATTCTTTTTATTCCTTTCTCTTGTCTAATTGCTCTGGGTAATGTTTCCAGACCTATGTTGAATGAGTGGATCAAAGTCCATTGATTTACATTCTGTCCCAGCACAGTGGACAGAAAGGTGTCTTTGAAGATGTAGAGACCCAGCTGGAAAGAGGTAAGAAAAGCAGAGGCAGAATGCAAAGAAAAATATGAGAGTCAAAGCCATCCAAAGTGGCCTTTTTTTGAAGAGTTCATGAATTCCAGTGTGAAAATTCTCCTGTTCCAGGATTTTAGAGCAGGTTTGAGAACAGGTATGACACAGAGCCATCATTGTTTCTGGGGAATTTCATCAGTGTTTTTTGAAGTACAGAAAATTCAATGCAAATGGCCTTTGGTGGATGTCACAGGCTTTAAGACATATGTTTGAGAAGTAGTCTCTTCATCAAGGTAGCCAATTGGGAATACATGAAGGTAAACTAGAGGTCTAAATCTTTGCTTAGAGGGGGCCTCTTAACTGGCATCAGCACAGTGGAATTCAGGATCTTCCCAGGAGGGATGCAGTAGGATTCCATTTTGACACTGGTCAATAGGCTAGCATTGTTCCCAGAGGTCCAAAACTTACTTTGCATCTTTGGCTTAAAACAATAACAATTCTATGAAACTATCACTAAGAAGATTTTAATTTAGCTTTAGTACAACCAAATGTAAAAGAAAGGAAGAATTAAAGCAAGGAAAAGTATACCTACTGTTAGAGAATTATTTATTTTCAAATGTTTAAAAAACAAAAACTTTATCAGGGAGATATCTCAGCAGTATAAGCACCTGCCTGGCAAGCACAAGGTCTGAGTTCCATCTCTTGCACCATCAAAAACAAACAAATTAGCAACAAGAACAAAAAAACTTAAAAAATTCTATGGCTAATCATCTCCAATTGTCTAAAGAGGTACTTGAAAGGGGAACACACAGTTGGCTATTCCAAATGACTAAGGTGTTATAGAATTGTGCTAAGACTGATCAATCCATCATAACCATTGGGGAAAACAGCACATTCACAGATCTCTCTCATGGAAATCCAGAGTTCTAAATTCATTAATAACCAAGGAAAGGATTGATACTCTCTCACCAGGCACAAGTTAGACCCAGTAGTATTCATCCTTAAATTCAGTCATAGAGAGATATCTAAGTGGGTCATTGAATCTTTTGTTGGAGCAGAGGCTGGCATTCATTATGCTGAGAAAGGGTGAAAACCTTTTTCTATTATTCATGCACTATTTTTTATAGACCAAAGGAGCAGTTACTTAGTGGCTACAGAGTGGGAAAATTAATAATAATGGGCCAGGCCTCATCCCATGCAATCAAATAGATGTTGTTCTCTATTGAGTTATGCAGCATAAGAATCTCACCTAATAACAGTAATAAATAATGGGGTAATTTCATGCCAGCTGCTAACCGTTTCCATGCTTCAAACCAGAGTTTTATATCATTGCATTTCTACCTACAGGAAACAATGACATTCTCAGACCTGTTTCAAAAGTCTGCACTTTTTATTTTTTATTGCTGCAGTCTTTATGGATTGTCTCAGCTTGAGGTTGAATTTTCAGCACCACAAGAGAGGGAAATGTGATCAAAACAGTATTGTTAGAGGATCACATGGTGGCTAGTACAGGAAACTGGTTCAGGGCAAAGGTACGCATCATTATGACTTTTAGGAGAGTTTGAAGGCAAGTCTTTTAAAGGATTATTTGTATGATTCTTGTAGAAGAATATGTACTTTTCTGATAATGATCATTTTGCTAGTGGTTTATATCTATCTTTGGTAGTGTGGATCAACTCAGTAATGAATTTTTGTGGATTAAATTTACCCAGAACTCTGAATTCAAGAGTCCATAATATGTTGTTAAGATAGTAAGGTGGAGATAGATCAGAAGATATATATATATATATATATATATATATATATATATATATCTTTTAGTTCAAACTTCTCTCTGGCTCATCTTGGAAAATAATTTTGTTACATTAGGTTAGAATGCTTGTACCAATTCTGCTCTAGATGTGAATATGTTTTAGCTGTCATTCCTTGGGAGTTTGGCTTTATTATTGTTTTAACCTGTCACCATTTGGGTGCTACTTGGATTGATTTTACATCCACTTGCTTTCTTTACATGACTTCAAGGTTCTTTTTTACCTCACTGTTCAGATGTTTTTTCACTCCCAAATGACCTATGTAGAAACAGAAGCACAGAGAGGATGCCTGCGTACACACAGTTGCAGAGTTGGAATGTACAGCCTTATGAATAGAACTTAGCAGTGCAATTTACGGACTGTGACCTTACTCACTTGTCTTGTGGATAGGTAGCATAGTACCTTAGATGTGGGTTGTTAATTGTTTTGTTTATAAACATGCAAGAATAAGATGATATGATAAACAGAGTACATGTCTTGGGAAATGGGATCCATATATTCCCTTAAGTTCTTGCTCTCTAAAGGTACATGATATCCAGCAATATTTTTTGGGGGGTCTGTGGATCTTTCTACAAGGAAAAGAGAAAGAAGGTCCAGTACTGAACCTGCTTTTAAAGATTAGAAAAATTCCCGACATAGAATCCCAAACCCTTAACCCCAGACAGCTTCTCTGTAGTAATGTCTGTGGGATTGTTCTCATTCATCATGTTGTGTAAACACACCTACCATATTCTTAATAGTGCTCAGAATAGGGGAAATGATATTAAATAGAACATCGTTCTTAGAGTAAATGATCCATTTTCCTCAAAGAACATTTACTATACTGCTTGATTTCCATCTCCTCAGTCTCATTTCAAGCCATAACAGTTTCTAAATTACAAAAGAATACATCGAAAAATACTGTTACATTCTTCCAGAATAGCTTCCTGGTGGCACACAGAGTGAAAAGCTGATTTTAGATCCAGACATATTCTCTTTTTGTTCTCTGAATGGCATTTTCCTAAACAAACTGCTGAATGTGTCAAAATGAAAGCTGTGATGTCTAGCAGGTGTTGCATAGAAGCCACCTAAAAAGAGGTTGCAATCCTTATTCTCAGGTGGATAGAAGGGTGAGATCAATTTAAGAGAGAGTTGGAAATGTTCATGCTTATTTTTAATCACTACCCATGGTGATCACAAAAACTTGATAAATACATGCATTTCAGAAAACCAGTGAAGATTTTGATGCTGGTCACTAACGTTTTTTGTCAGAAAAATAATACATGTCCTCAATATAGTTACCAGAGGAGTTATCATAATTATCACCTATAATTTTCCCCTTTAGAAAAATGCTATGGCCCAAGGATTTTGTAAAAATGTAATGTTCAAACACAAGTTGCTTTGTGTGCAACCCTGTAGCTTACCCTGTTCACCGTTGCTGCCTAATTCTCCCTAGTAATTAGAAATAAGCAGCTTCTCTGTGAGAGTGGCACCTAATATTCTGCACTGGAGATGTGCGAAGTCCGTGAAGCAGACTAAAGCATTGAAAAGTAACCATGGAAATTAAAGACATACTCCTGACAACAGAGAATAAAACAAAACAATAGAAGCTGAAAGTCTGAACGAAATATGGTGAGAAAAGTAAGATTCACCTTTGTGATTTTATAGAGTGCTGCAGCAAAGCATTGCCTTTTCTATTAGCTATAAAATGGGTCAAGGCAACCCAGATAATATGTGGGTTCATATTAATTCACTGATGGTTACTAAGTATTTCCCTGTATGTCCTATTCGCTGCTAGGTTCTTGTGATACATCAACAAAGAACATCACGGCATCTGACCACATCGGTCTTCATCTGACCAGAGTGCTGATAGGGACTGTCCCAAGTGCTTGTAGGGACTACCAAACTTAGTTTCCACTTTTCGGTGAGGATACCAAAGTTCAGAGATTAACTGTCCTTCCTATGTCTACCTACCTATTAATTGACAAAAAAATCCTCAGTCTCTTCACTGAATCATATTGTATAACAACTGGGTTTGAGATGAGTAAAATACTATTTTCCAGATAAGATGATTTAGCTTCATGGGATAAAATATCTTATTGAAAACTTTGCCATGGCAAATGGCAGAAGGAAGCATGTGTACTGAGCAAAGCGCTTCTTGTCAGCACATCCCAGATTCGCAGGATGCACCATACTAATTGTATGTAGAACAGTGAAGCTTAAGAAGATGAGTAGTGAAAGTCATACTTTAGCCTTTATTTTAAAGATAGATTTAAGTCTTTCCAAAAGATATTGCTGCATTTGAATTATGGATTATACTGCTGTTGCCTTTAAACTATTTTTCCTTAAATCAATATATGCTAAGTACTTTCAATATTTGGCTCATCAGAAATCTAGATGAATCAAAGAAATATCTTTTCAAGGTATCAGTAAAATACTAAAATTTGAAGTGGTTGAGAACTTTTAAGAATAACTATAATATGAACCTTTTAAGTAATTTTTTAAAAATTACTTAAAGTTCATAATTTCCTTGTCCTTATTACTTTTCTCCTGCCTCTTACCCACAATCTGCAAGTTAATAAGAAACAGGAATATTGTGTGTGTGTGGAGGCAAGTATAGGCTCAGGATATTACATTTGTGTATCCACAGATTGGTTATTTTATTCAGTTTATTTGAATTTCTGGAAAGCAGGAAACACATTTAACCCTCAAGCATCATGGGAATAGGTCATATAATATAGTCAGGAACCTCTCACAACAAATTAAATATAGCCAGGTGTGAGGGAAAATAAATTCCATATGTTTAAAAATTATTTGAGGAGATAGAATTTCACTAGAAAATATAAATGGAATCTGGGGGTCTTTTCATTAAAATTTTTATTAAACTGTAACATGTTTGATATCCAGTACTTATGTGAGAATAGGGTAGAGGTGTACTTATGTCATGAAGTATCATTAAGTAAATACTCAAAGCATTTTCTTCAAATTAGACCTATGACTTTATTTGTTCAGAGTAGCCTTCCTTTCTTTCCTGGGTTACAATAGTCACTGAGTTCTCCCAAACTTTCAGGATCTTCAGGACATCTTCTAGAAACTTCTTTAGTTCTAAGAAACAATGATGTTCACAGTCTGACAAGACAAATGCAACCCTACTCCAACAAAACAAAACAAAACAAAACAAAAAAAGCAGTCTTAGCAATATGCCTGATCTCATTTTAGGTAATTTACGTGGGTATAAGTCTGCTCCACGTGGACTGAAAGCCTATGAGGTTCCATTGCTGCCTTCTTTAGACAGAAGTGGCAAAAGAAAGATTTAGTAACTCATTCAATTTTCCATGGCTGAGAAAGATCAGTGTTTGAATCCAGGCCTGCCTGGTTGCATAACACGTCTACTTGGTTGTACTGTTCTTACAGGGGACAATTGTAAGCTGAAGGAAAGAAGAAAGGTGAAAATGAGCAGACCTTGGGAGAAGGGAAAGTAGAGCAAGGGTGTAGAATGATGGCAGCACGAGGTGGAGATACAGGAATGAAGTTACACAGCTGCCTCCTTTGAGGCCAGGTGCCTCCTTGCTGCTAAACCCCCATCCAGAAATTCCCCATCCAGTGCCAGGCTTCACATACTTGAAGCAAGTATCTAAAAATTTTGATTTTACAGATTGTGTTACAGTTTGCATTTTAATTATACTGCAAAACATATGGATTGAAGGCTTGGTCTTTGGGTGATGAAAACTACTGGGAAGGAATGGAAGCTTTAGGAGGTGGCACCACGCTAGAAGAAGCTGGCCTCTGGGCTGTGCTGTTGAAAAGCATCAGTCTCTCTCTCTCTCTCTCTCTCTCTCTCTCTCTCTCTCTCTCTCTCTCTCTCTGTTTCTCTCTTCTGTATCTGTCTGTCTCTGATTCTCTGTCTCTATTTCTGTACATCTCTGTCTCTGCCTGTCTATCTGTCTCTGTTTCTGTCTGTCTGTCTGTCTGTCTCTCTCTCCAGGCTGACCACCACCAGAAGAGAAGCTTTGCTCTACCATGTTCTCACTGTCTTGATGTTCTGCTAACCATATGCCCACAGTAATGAGATGAAGTGACCATGAACTAAAACTTCTGAAGCCATGATCCAAACCAAATCTTTTCTCCTTTAAAGACTTAAAATCTAACTAGCACAGATAGAAGCCAGAACTTTAGACTGATTAAGTGAATGTCCCAAGGTCATAAAACTAGTGGGCCTGAAGGTCATTTTCCCTTAAAATAAGCAAAATATCCCCCACTCCTACCTACTCCCCCCCAAAACTCAGTAGAAATATGTGTTGGTCTGAGAAAGGTATCACACACACTTAAATTTACCAGTTTTAAATATTTTCTTACCAACTTTCATCAGTTCCTAATTAATTTCATTTCATCCTTCTTACATCTATGAGAAAAGGATCAGAATGACTCCAAATGGCTCTCCTGGGGATTAGCAGTGCAGGAGAGGGAGAGAGGCAGAGTGAGCACCAAATCTTTCCAGACATCCTGTGTTATCTAGCTACTTTGGCTCTAGAGCAACTTCTAGTCCCAGTTCTTAGAAATATTAAAATAGGATTAGCAGTTAGGGTCAAACGGATTTGCAATATGAATTTTTAGAGTCATTTTAGGATACTTACCTGGCAGGGGAGATACCCTGATCAGGAAGGTGGCTTTCCCAAGGTGAGGCTTATCCAGTGCACCCTGGATGTACTGATTGTTCAATTTCCCCAAATGCGGGAAACACGACTGTATAATTTGTGGTAGTGGTAGACTGTGTTTATGCTTTTCCCAGTTTAATATGTAATATATAATTTCAGGATAATATTACTGAAATTAAATCTGAACAAATCTAACAGGTGTTTTTCTTTAATATGGTGTTCTGTGTTTATATTAAGTTTTACCAAGTGGATAAACGCCTCATGGCGGCTGAGCAGAACGTCTGGGAGCCGAAGGGATAACCCTACTGGTGATGAGCATCCTGGCATGGCTTTCCAGCTCTTGCCTCATGTTCTGATTAAGTTGTGGAGAATTTCCTGTCAGAATTGGGTTACTTACATAGCATAGCTCACAAGTTCTTAATGTGTTCCAAAGCCAGCGGGGGCCCTGAGCTATGAGTGTATGTTGGGGTGTGTCTATGTTTAATGGACAAATAAGCAAACTGATTGGAAACACCTTCAAGAGTGGATGAAGTTTTGAATTCCTGCAGCTTCTACTTTCAGAGGGAATTCCCCCAACCAGCCATTTGAGGATAAATTAGGAATAAGGTTAGAAATAAGACCTTCCGAGTATCTCTTTTTCTTTACTTTGCTTCTTTGTTCGCTTTTATTTGACACTGATCTTGTCCTTGTGTCACAAGCTTTTGTTCCTTCAGTTTCTTTGGGGCTAACTTTTTCTTGATTGCTGTGTCCTTTTCTGGTTTAGGAACAGTTTGTCCCTTTTCTGTAAGGATTATCCATGTGGCAAGAGGAGCCCAGGTGCGGGCTAATCTAACGATGAAGCCTGCGAATGCTGCATGTCTTGGGCATCACAGAGGTACCTGACCTAGAACACATCTTACCTGCATGTGTTCAATGAGCAGAGAACACAGATAGACACGCTAAAGTTCAGCTTTACTCTGTTCATATTAGAGCAGGTACAGCCACCATTTACCTTTTTTCAAAAACCCAGTGACACTGAGTTAGTCCCCAGTTTGGACACCAATCAGTTCTGGCTTTGCAATGCAGAATGGCACACATTGATTCTTGTCAGCAACATTTTAAAAAATATTTAGTGATTTCAGTTATGCACTTCCTTGATGGCCTGGACAGTTTAATGGGCGCTCTTTAAGTGAGCACAGATATTGGAATTTCTTGATTTGCATGATTTGGTCACTCTTTTACTGGGCCAAGAAAGTAGTAAAGCATTTTCATGGATCACTTCAGGCAGCTTACACAAGAGTCTGGATCTTTTTCCTGCTTCATCTGTCCTACTTCACTCCACCACTGTCAAGAGGGCTCAGTGGGGGAGCTGAGCTGAAGGAGGTTCCATCTGTGCTACCACGGTTGTAGCTCACTATTGATCCTCACTCCAGCCTTAGTTCAAGTGTCTGTGGATGATGTAGACACAGCTGGCACACCTTGATTTTCCTCTTTTGATTATCTGGCACAGTGACCGGGCCATGCCTACTTTAGTCTGTTGTCCTGATAGTTATGCATCCATTCTCTATTTCATTTTCAAAAAGAACATTCTGATTCACAATCCATTCTGGTAGCATTTTCAGCGGTTCCTTTTTGGTTACTAATGTTTAACACGCCTGTATAATGGGCAAAGTGTTGGCAATAAGCACAGATAGGACAGACTAGGTTGCTATGATTTTTTCCTACTAAAATGAGGGGAAAAAAGAGATTTTACCTTTATTTTAGAAGTGTAGTAAGTTTATGCTTCCTCCTTCTGTTTCTATATCACATATTAAAATAACTTATATTGCTCTCTCATCGTGTGTAAGGTTGCTTGTCTCAGCTGCTGTACACAAAAGGAAGGAAGGGCCAGGGCTGACTTCATAAAGACGATGTCTTTGCAGTCCCTCAGGTCCCACACTTAGGAAACTGGCACTTAGTTTAACACTCTACACTTTCCCTCTTGATATTTTTGATAATCTTTTAACAAAATGTCACATGTTTATATTTTGCACTGTGCCCTGAAAATTGCTCTTGTATTCTCAACTTTTAAATAGTCAAATGAAATGATTGTGCAGGCAAGAATAGAAGGTGGCAGTTTTATTAATTCAGAGACTTGTATGCATTGATGAGATGCAGACAAGAGGAAAAAAAATTATTGAGAGCTATGTAAGGGGAGTGGGTTGGGAAAGTTGTTAGCAACTTTTAAGTCAAGCCTTTGCATCACACTTAATTAAGGGGTTTAAAATGTGAGTTCCCTGAAGAAGTAAATATGTAGTCATGACATTTGAAACTTGTTTTCTAAAGTCAGACGCTTATGTTTTATGGGGTATTCAGTTCATTACTTTTGCTCCCTTGTCTTAGTCACTTTTCTCAATGCTGAGACAAAATATCCAAAACCCACAAGTTAAAAAAAGGAAAAGTTTATTTAGCTCAGACTTCATAGAGGTTTAAGTCCATAAGCTGCTGGCTCCAATACAAGGCACTATCTCAGAGGAGATACAGTTTATGGCAGGCGGAAGGTTGCAAAGCAAACAATGGATCTTAGCAGTTTCTCTCTGCCCCTATACATTCTATGTAGGCTACTGGGAGCAGGCTGGTGCCAAACCGATCAGTGGACCTAGCTAGTAATCACTCACCCCTAATCCTACCATTGCACTGTGAATCAATAATACACTTTAGATTGAGATGCCTCTGAAGAAGCCCTGCCTATGACTGTGTGAGGTTTTGGAAGGACAGCTAAACACAAGCCATGATATCACTTGAATAGTCAGAGTATCACAAGTGGATGGTAAATAGATGTACCAGAGTCAGAATGCCTGGAGATGTGTCTCCCACCGCTTCACTGTGACATGATCACCCATCTCCAAGACACCCTTCTCATTTTATAGCAGTAAGGCTAACGTGTAATAGCCTAAGAAAATGACCACATTTCATTTACTTGCTTATTATTGATGTATTCCAAGAAATATACCCTATGTCATCTGTGTACTTTTCACCAGAAGGTATATACTGCTCCTACACTTAAGCCATCCTATCTCTTCCCTTGATTTTTTTACTGGATCATACCAGTTTAAAATTGCTAAATCTAACCCTTGCTGGCCCATAGCCTTCTATTCCCTTACTTTATTCTTCAGGGCTTCTTGCATGAGTATTACTATAATGGGTCTTTGGCTAGTGTCAGATTAACCTCCATTTGATACAAACTTTTCATTGAAACTAAGGTACGTCTTCTAAAATGAAAGCCAGAAGAGTGGCGAGGTGGCTGGGTGGAAGTGCTCATACCTATAATCCCAGAACTCTGGGAGTCTGAAGCAGGATGATGCCAAGTTCTAACCCAGCTTGGGCAACTGGATCCAAGAAAAAAATGTTTTTTTGAAGATCTGAGGGTATAGCTCAATGAAAATTCTTTGTGTTAAAATCCTCAGTATTGCAAGGAGGGAAAAAAGAGAAATATGAATTAATAAACTAGCAAAAGTGATTCTTGCTACCTTATTTTACTCAGTTCAATGCCTTATGTTCAGACTAAGACTCTTCTGATGGTGCAAAATTTCCTGTGACAGATGTCACAGCACCTTGACCTACCTCCTCAGCCTCTTCTGCCTCTACACAACAGCAGTTCCAGGGAGAAGCTGTGTTCCAGCTCACCTAGAAACCACACCTACTGTTTCTGTGGTCTCCTTCAACTAGATCACTTCTTGCCTCTGAAGATTCAGATGAAACACACCTCTTCCCAAGGGACACCTCCCTAAAATGCCTTATTTTCTTAGGTAGTCAATTATCTCTCTTTTCTTCTTGCAAGGAAAAACCAGTGCACAACTCTGCTACAGTTATAGTATTGTGATTGTTATTTATTTGAGTTCTGCCACTAGACTTAACCATCTTGGAAAAGGACTTCACTTTTTTGATACTTGGTAGCCTGATGAGTGAATGAATAAATGAATAAGTTGATGGAATGGATCAAGAGGCAATTTCCTTGTCTATTACAACTTCTAGAAAGTCAACCATAAGAATTCCCATTCCTTCAACTGCAAATCTGAATATTTCAGTAGCTGTGTTTGGTGTTTCTTAGAGGGAGTCAAATAACATTTTTCGAAGCCAAAGCAGCATAAATCAAAGTTGCTGCTGGATGATGCAATTTTGACATAGGAAAGAAAATAGATTGTTATCACTTCAAATAATTCTAAAAGTGTAACTATAAATTGATACATGAACTAAAGACTTTGGGTCCTGGGGTTGAACTTTGGAGCAGTGCACAGTTTTTGTGTGGTAGGTGGTAGAATACTGATTTGAAAGTCAAGGGAGTCAACCACCCCTACCTGCCTACTCAACACCAAGGCCTTGATTTGTTTTTTCTAGATTAAAAAAAAAAAGAGTATATACATAGTAGGATAAGTAAAGAGCAGTAATACCTGTTACATTAAAGAAAATCAGTCTTCTCAGCAGAATCTTTACAGGCCAGCAGACAGTGCTATGGGATTTTCATAGCACTGAAGGAAAATACTATCTACTAAATTAAGTGTCTAAACTGGCAGGAAGAAAAGACATTTGAAGCTAATTCAAAACAAAGTGCAGTATCATCTAGATATATTGAATTATTTTTTATTTATTAATATTTTTTTTTAGTTTTAAAAACACTTACTTAGCAGTACTGGGAACTGAGCCCAGAATCTAGAGCCTTTGATTTCTATTATATTCCAAGCCTTTTTTTTCACATTTTTAAAATTTTGAGATAGAGTTATTTGCTAAGTTGCTAAATTGCCTAATTGAGGCCGAAACTGGTAATCCTCTTATCTTAATCTCTCAGAGTGCTGGGATTACAGGTATGCACTACCACATCTAGCTCCTCCAGGTGTTTCTTTACCCTTACATTCACAGGAAATATTTTAAGCTCTATTACTCGAAGAAAATATGGTAAGCTCTTAGCCTAGAACAAATAAATACAGCGCTAGATGCTGGTATGCTCTCCTGTGGAGCTGACTGGAACATGGACTTGTGGTAAGAACTGTGTTGCAGGTCGTGTCTGCCCACAGAACAGTAGACAAGTCGTGGGAAATCAGCTTGCCATTCTCGTTCTGGTGGACATTTACTGACCTACCCACTTCTTGGATTTGAATGAGTTGCACATCTTTCCTTAATTTCATGACCACAGCTTGTGGGGTAGGTGATACAGGGCACACAGGCACTCTATTTCTAATACCCCAGGCTATATTAGTTTGCGTTTTCTCCATAAACAATGTGCAAAGGGAGCGGGAGGAAAGGGCAACAGAGAGGGAGCACACGCACACTTTCCTCATTGTCTCCTGATTCAAATGTCACTCATATCTAAGGCACAGCTGCCCTGAGACTGGAGATTGAGCCAGCACCTGAGCACACATCCTACTCCAGTTGGAACTTAAAGTTAACCACATTCTATCAATTGGAAGCAAGTGCACCCATGCTTTATGTAATTCCTCCTTTTTTTTTCTCCTTCCCTTCCTCCTTTTCCTCCTTCCACTGCTTCTGTCCTTTCTTTTCCTCCATGGTTACTTGTTCTTCTTATAATTAAATACACACTGGCTTTCTCAGCATGTCATCTCACAGAGCTATTTCTGTTGAATCTCTTGTACTGATTGCAAACAAGTGTAATAAATACAGCCAGAAATGCTTTTATTGTGGTAAAATACACCTAATATAAAGTTTACTATCTTAATGATTTTTAAATGTTCAGTGGCATGAGGGTGTTCATATGGCACACTAATGACTCCAAAACTTTTCATCTTGCATATCTGAAATTCTACACCCTTTGAACAGTAGCTCCTTATGCTTTCCTCCCTTTAGCTATTGGAAAACCCTAGTCCGTGGTCTTGTCCCTTTGTCTTTGTCTTTTTTTTTTTTTTTTTTTTTTTTTTTGTATTTTAGGAAATGGTTTATAGGGTATGCAGGGTCTCAGTACTAGATTGGACTCATAGTGATCTGCCTGATAACAGCCTCCCAAGGGCTGGGATTACAGGCCTGCACTACCATGCCCAGTCTCAATCACTATCTCCGCACACCCTAAGGGTGGGGCCCACAGAGCAGGCCCAGGTATCAAACTCCTGCTTGAAGGCACTTTAATTCATTGAGCTATTTGGCTAGCCTTGGTCTTGTCTCTTTGAATTTGATTGTTTTAAGTAATTTGTACAAAATAAATTACATTCTGTCTCTGTCCCTCTCTGTCCTTTCTTTTTTCTTCTTGTCACCTCCCCTTCCCATTCTTCCTCTCCCCTTTGTTCACTCTTCTTTCTTCTTCTCTTTTGCTTTTTTTCCTCTCTTTTTTGTAGAAGTGGAGATAAAACCTATGGATGCTGTGAGTCTTAGTTATCTTTCTCTCACTGTGGAGACAAAACATCTGACAACCAAAGTTAAAGGAGGAACAATTTATTTAGCTCACAGGTTGTAGAGGTTTTAGCCCATAACTGGCTGGCTCCAAGGCAGTATGGCATGGCAGAGGGCAGCGGTTCATAGTAGGCAGAAGGTAGCAAAGCAAGCAAGAGAAAAGACAAACATTTTGTCTTTTATATTGTATCCAGGCTACCGGGATTAGAGCAGTGGCAAACCAATCAGTGGGCTGACACTGTAATCACTCACCTATATTCCTAGCACCCTTAATCCTAGCATTGCACCATGAATCAATCATGCACTATAGAATCATTCACCTCTGAAAAAGCCCCATCTATGAGTGTATAAGGCTTTGTAGGAACACCTAAAAAAAAAGCTACGTCATTGTACCATAGAGTGACATCTCCAGCCTCATCTTCCCCTTTTCCCTTTTTTGAGATGGAACCTCAACATTTGTCTTCTTTTGCTGATTTATTTCACTAGGACTTAGTACAACGTTAAAATCTTTCCCAAGTGGCAGATAGAATTTCCTGCATTATGAAGCTGAGTAATATTCCTTTATGTTAATGTATCACATTTTATTTAGCCATTTATTCAGCAGAGGACACTTGGACTCCTTGTGCTTTTTGACTCTTGGTGGTATGAGCAATGCTGCCACTAATATGGATGTGAAAATATCTCTTGGAGTCCCTGCTCTCTATTCTTTGGGATGTATTCCTAGAACTGCATCACTAGATTACATAGAAATTTGTATTTAGGATGAAAATGTATTTTAAAAGGCTTTGATTCATATTCTTTCATCAGCTAAACTTTGTTCCTTGTTTCTCATTTCAAAGAAGGGGGTATGGTTCTAACACTGAGTTATGCCTAGAAAAGAGGACAGAGGTTAGGGAAGTGGATGATGAAATATATATTCTCATCCCACCTGTATCTAATGTATTTCCAGGTCACAAACTCAGGGTGAAGGAAGTACTGAAGAGATTGATAGAAAAGTGAAAACTTAGAGGAATTTTCCCTATTTCCAAGCTGGGGCTCACCTCCAAATGGTGACCTGGCACCACAGTGCAAGCTGCCTTCACCAAAACTTGTAGGTGCACAGAAGAGCTAATGACTCTCTCTAAGGGTCTACTTCGAACAACAGGAAGCCCACGTTACAGAAATGAGCATCAAGCAAAACTGTGTCTGCCTTCAAGGACAAGCCAAGGCATTCACCATCAGGGCAGGGTGGATATGATGGCAGGGTCAACAGAATAGTTCTTCATGGCAGGGAGACCTCAACTTTACAAGGTACAGATGAAGCAGACAGACAGATGAAATCTTTCTGAAGGAGACTCTTGTAAACTGAGTTGTCATTAATAGCTCTGGTTAAGTTTCCCTGGCCACCACTAGGTAGTGGGTGAGGAAGGTCAGTGCAATTATTATTACATTACTGTTGCCTTACTGTTGTTATTGTTACTACTTGCTGGGGAGTGAACCCAGAGCTGCTACGTGGATGGCAGATGCTCCTCGTCCTGGCTCTACTTCCAGCCTCAGGATACGTATCATCATGTAGAATATAATATGGAAACTTATTCTGTGTAAATCTGAATAAAAACATGATTAAATCTCAGAGTTGATACAACTGAGCCTCGTAGATTTCCTCATCTACAGATTAGTTATGAGGTTTAGACGTGAAGAAAAGCAGACATTCATGCATCAAATTAAAAAGCACTAATTTCCGGAATGACTCCATAATCAGTTTACTGCTATATTCTGTTTTATTTGAATGAGAGGTTCTGGTCAGAGATATTGTTGCCCCTTCCTGTGGCTGCTCTAAGAAGATCTCATTATTGTGATTATTTAGAAAGAATGAGATATACCTAAAGGGATAGGTATATAAATTACTGGGCTTAGCTCACTGCTGTAGGCTATCATTGAGGAAAATAGCTTAATCAACTGGAGAATGGAGTTGGCTACCTCTATGAATCATGATGGGTACAGTTATAGTAGCTCTGTGTGAGCACAGTGAACATTATTGAAAGTGTTCAGGAAATGACCTCCAGAGGAGGCAAATGGGATAGAATGGGACATGGCCTCAGGAGGAGGCGAGAGAGAGACACGTTGTGTGGTGCCTGAATGATCAGAAAGGCCTTTTCTCTCTTCAAGGCAAAGAACAAAGCTTAGGCCTTCTAAGGGTAGAATGCATTTCTTTTTAAAATTTTTCTTTTTTATTTTTAAGATACAAGTCTATTATCTATCTATCTATCTATCTATCTATCTATCTATCTATCTATCTATCATCTATCTATCTATCATCTATCATCTATGGTGTGTAATGTTTTATTGGATACATGTGCATGGAATAAACTACCATCAAACTAATTAGTATCCATCTCTTCACATAGTTACCATAGTGTGCATGTGTGTGTGCATGCACACACATGTGTTTGTGTATGTGCACTGTGAACAATAAGATCCACTTTTAGCACATTTACAGCACACATTTGTGCTGGGTAGTCTCGACTGTCAATTTGATTCAATTAAGAGACTCCTAAGAAAGGCTGATTGGATTGTGAGGTCTAAGTTCACCAAGCAGGTCACAGGGAGAGGCGCTACGGCCTTGGGTCCCCCCCCCCCCCCGCCCCGCGCGCTCTCCCTCATTCTTCTACGCTGGTGTTCTTCCCCTGACTCTGCTTCTCTGAGGACAGGCACTGAGTGTGCTTCCTCTGCCGCCCCCTGCTGTGCTGTTTCTGCCTCAGAGTCAGCCAGGCATGGATTAAAACCACGAGCCCAGATCTTTCTCCTATGCGTTGTTCACATAAGCACCTTGTCTCGGCAACAGAACTCACATGGCTATAAGGTGTGCTGTAGGTTAGGTTCCTAGAACTTCCATTTTAATGTGTCAAGCACAGTTAAAGAGTGGATAGAACAGTTACAATGTCTCTTCTTAGTGCGTGTTTTTCAATACAGACTATTAATAATCTACTACTGGTGCCTACGAGCTGGTGATGTGGAGCCAGCTAAGAATAGAGATACTGAAATGCTTCAAGTCCTTATTAAGTTTTTATCAAGTAGGAAGAATTTATTTTAAAAAAGAAATCACTATCATTTTATTTCTTATCAGCTGTGAAGAAGCAGTTCAGAAAGGTCATGTTCATACTTTGGGTCTCTATTATAGGATAGAGTATTTATTTATTCAGCAAATATTTCCCATATTCTTGCTATATTTTAGGTACTCATGAAAACACCGAACTGTATTAATGTTCTGAAAAATAATCCATTCTTCCCCTTGAGACTTTCTTAACACCCTGGTCTTTTTGACCTTCTTGAGAACAATTGAAATAATAAATAATGATTGAAAAAGGAAACAGGAATTTGTCTCTTGCTCAAGGCTACAGGACCAACTTCCTTAACCTTCAGAAAGTCATTGCCATTAAGCTAGAGTAAGAATGACTTCTTAGATATTTTTCTTTGGATTTAGTATTTTTACTAACCTGGAGTGCATGCATGTACATATGTAAGTCATCAGTAGGGAGAGTGAAGTATGATTGTATTTGAATTAAGAACTATGATCTTAATTTAGCAATAAAGGAGATTATAGAATGAGATGAAATGACTAGCACAAATAATTTATGTTTTGAAAATGGCAATTTAATCCAAATACTTTCTATATGTATTGCCCAGTCCATATTTTTTTAAGTCTTACTTTCAGAAGAAAAGGTGAATCCATTTACTAATATAGTATCTTTCCTTCTTATTTTAAAGGTATACAAAATGAATTCTGCCCATCACATCATTTATATAGTGTTAATAGTGACCTTACCATTTATTTTGAATATAATTTTCAACATTCTAAATCACTCTACACAAATAATGGGTATACATAGATATTTGCATATTTTTTGATTACCTTCTTGGAATGGATTTTAATAAATGAAATACTTGGAAGAAGGTTGTATACATTAAATTGCATTCATTTGAAAACATTGTGCCTTGCTGTTGTGACAAATTGTGCATCCACTACGATGCGTGACAAATTCCATTTCTCACCATGCAAGTGGCCTACGAGTTCAAAATTTTTGAAACTTCGCTCATTTCCTATGTATTTCTTTAATTACAAGAGAATTAACATTTTATATACCTTCTGACTCATGGTATTTTATTTTTGTGAATTGCCTTTTTAAATTATTTTCCTTTCAGCTTATAGTATCTTCTTAAACAGTAGTATAGCAATCAATAAAAAAAATCAAATTCTTTTTAACCATACAATAGTCCTCAAAATTGTTTAAGACAAATTTAATTGCATTCACTTGAAATAAAAAAGTTAAACCTGGTGTCTCCTAATAAATTCATGGAGGAAGTGATCACGGAGTCCTGGTTTCACCCTCTACGTTCTATATCCTCCTCTGCCTCCCAACCACACCAGCTGACCAATGATCTGGCTCTTTAACAACAGCAGAGACACATCACAAAGAGTGTCCTACACTGCAAGATAAACCAGTATAGGTGATTTCAAATGAAAAGTGGCTCAGCTTCCAGACATGCAGCTCACTGGGCTGCTGTGATGCCTCAAAGGGACAGAAGACTCATGAAACAGGATAGAGGAAATCCACTCCTGTAAGTTGTCTCGGATAAGCTAGAGATCTCCCTGTTCTGGATTAAAATGTGCATTCCATGGTGTCACATGTAAGCCACCCAGGTAATATTTCAAGCCAAGGAAACAGATATACAAGCAATCTAGGTCATAATTTGCAACCTTGTTAACCTGCAGTAGGAGAATATTTATATAAATGAGGTGAATTACGTAGAAGATATTCAAAGTCTTAATTTCTAAATAATACAGAATATCCTTGATGCCCAAAGTTACTCATATTGTGAAGAACCTGACAGTGATTTAGTAGAGAATAGACCTAAACTGAATCACACTCATTCCCACTGAACAAATTTGTATTGTTGAATACAATAAAATTGTTGACAAGAAAATTAGAAAGAAATACAAAGAAATTTGTGATTTTGTTTAGATTAAATAATTATTAGCTAATATAAGTATAATACTTCTGAAAAATCCTGTTTATTAAGAGATTAAAACACCTATATAACATATAACAGTCAGAGGAAGACTTTATATTTTTCAAAGTTGTTTAAAGAAACTAAAAAGCTAAACACTATCATAACATTTTGGAATGACCATTTTATATATATTCTAGTAATAAACATACAGAAATTTCATTTGGAAAAGAGGGACTGATGCCAGAAATAATTGTTAAATATAAAGTGGTTTCAGGAAAAGATTATTAACTTACAGTTGCCCTACAGACGTATATAAATGCTGAGGAAGTCTGAATTCCACCGGGATTTTCATCACTTAGTCCATAGTATTAGCAAAGAAATCTGAAATCTCCCCATTAGCCCTTAGCGTGGGGCCCACAGGAAATGTAAACCAGATGAGCTCTGCTTCTCAAGACCCAGGCACAGACTTGGTAAGGTCCCAGGCACAAAGGGAGAGAACACAGCAACACTTGCAGCAGCCTAAACTACCCAAGTCTTGACACACAGAGAAATGAGCGTAATTTACTCTGGTGACCACTTGGCTGATAGAAGGTACAAGTTCAATCCATTGGTTTTGAAACTGAATTTACTATCTCCTACATTCATATTGTATTTATTTGAAAAAGAAGAGTTTTTTTATTTGTTTTTGCTGTGTCCAAAGTCAAAAGAAGCTAAAGTGAATTTTTGAAACATCTATTACCTCCTCAATGCACATTACCCATTAGATTACAGGGCTGTGTCCTGGCCCCAAGTCATTTTGCTGGCAAGGCAGATTAGAGTGAAATTTATTACAGATGAAAGAGGGTGTCAATTTCCTGTGTGATTTCTATTCTGAAGTGATTACTAGGGAGGAAAAGAAGAATGTGATATGAAGGGAAAAGATAATAGTTACGGTGTCATGCTGAAGAATATGTTCTTTTAAAAAGATAAAAATAAAAAAAAGTTTTTCTTATTAGGAGTTCCTTGCATATCTCCTCTGTGCCAGGCGCTGCTTTCTGCATGCTAGGGATGAGAAGATACATAATCTGTGCTAACAAGAAGCCTTCTGAACATAGTAGCCCATCCTTAGGAAAGCACACTACCTTGCTAGTAAATGAAGGAATCGCATGTGAACAGGATGGGATTTTTTAGAACACAGTGTAGGGAGATAGGGAAATGTAACTAACATTTGTAACTAACTTCTTGCTTTGAAGAAACAGGCTTGGGAATAGAAGTGTTAACATTTGTCACAACTCAGCTTTATCTGTGGGCAAGAGAATTACATTGTGTTCCAAAGATGCAAATTTGAGATTGTCTGCCAAAGAAATTTAACTCTCCTAGTAATAAAAAGTTGACAGGATAGATGGTGGTAGAATATTGGGCAGAGGAAGGGGAACCAGCACTGAGTGTTTCCTTGAACATGAGAAGCTGGGACATGAGTGGCACACTCTGATCTTCTCGCCTCAGTAACTCGGAAAGGACAAAATCTCAAATGGCTGAAGCCTCCACTGAAAGCTCTGGATGGTAACTGCAGGAGTACCATCTTGCAACAAGGGAGAAGCCTTTGCATACATGTTGGCATGAAGAAATGAGGCAAACAGAAGAGTCACAGTCCAGTCCAGGGATGCTGTTTGTCCAAGCATTAGCTAGCCTTGCAAAACTGGTTGTAGACAAAGCCACAGTGACAGACTACAACCATCCAGGTCATATTATTGAATTAGTTTTTTGTTTTTTTAATCTCTGACTGTGCCAACAGATAGGAGAAGAAAAGAACACAGTGATAAAACCTAGAAAAGCCTAGAGGTGCTTACATCCAGCCTGCTTGGACAGATGTTAAACGTGTGTTCACAGTTCCATGGCAATGTGATAAACATTAACAGAGTACTTTATTCAGATTTCATGGTGGCCAGATTTGAAAATTCAGGCTGAATTGCAGTTCAGAGCATAATTACAAAATGTAATTTTGTTGGCCTCTAATAACACTGGCTTCTGTGACATTTGGGTAGGGATTTTCCCAATAGCTGTAAGTTGCTGAGACTAATTTCTCAGAGGCACCTTTCATTGTGTTCTTGAGAGAATTTTGCAGAGTATGTCATTTGCCATACTACATATTTGTAAAATGCTGGCAATGAAACTAGACCATCTAATTCCAGAAAGACCTACTAATTTTTTTTTTTTTTTGCTCAGCTCAGGGGATCATCATCTCAGATTAAAGAGCAGTATATACACCAGCCAGTGCAGAGCAATACAAAATTGGATGAGATGTGAAGATTTCTACTCTATCAAGCTAATCTAGCATTGATTTGGTCATTACCTATTCCCTTAATGCTATTCTACAATTACACATTAACCAAGGGACAACTGAAGTTTAGCCATATTTAGTTAGCCATATTGTCACTTAACACATTGGTCATTGAGTTGCTGAACATATGTAAATAATAAAATCTATGCACCTGTCTTGTTTGAGAATACAAAGCCCATTCCAGGGAAATCAGATGGATTATAGACCATGAGAATATTTCCATGTAGCATATAAAATTAAGTATATAAAATTTCCTGGGATTAATAATATGACTTAAATTTTATAAAATGTGTATGTACCCATGGGTGTATTAGCATGTGTACATATATGTATATGTTTCTGTATGGGAAGAGCATGTGGCACTGAAGAAATTGTGATGACGTGGTAGGTTGACTGAAGAGCAATCAGTCAATTCAGGTAACCCCCAGCTTACCTGAATCAGTGTGGTGCTGGGCATGGAAAGCCTACCTGTGGATAACTGCAAGTAGTATAAAAGAGAAAACTGGATAGGAAGATGGTATATTGCTTGATTTTCCTGGAGAAGCTTGTCATGGTGGCTTTCATGATACAAACTCAACTTTTCTCATCATAGGAAGATGTCACTGAGAATGGCTGAGGTTCACTTTGGGTTAGTTCTGGTCCCTACCTTGAACATCACTTTCTGGCTCCAGGGCAGACACCTCAGCTGTCAGCCTGATGGTGCAGACTTTCTGGCTTCCACCACTGAACTTCGGATCTTCTTAGTGCGGATCCTTGATACAGATTTGCATGAGACATTGTCATGGGCTCTAGGCCTCCAGTTAGACTCACAGAAGACACTGGTAGGGCTCAGGTTCTTAGAATTCACTGGTCTTACCATTTTCCTCACCATCTGGAAGCACTGGATTCATAAGAAGGTGGAAAGGTCTTTTGAAGTTAGAGTTACAGCACCGTCTAGGTGGTAATAGCTTACAGGGCTGGGGTAAGTTACTGTAAAAGATTGTATAAACTTTGGATTAGAATTCACTTTTTGGTACCTTATGTCTGATAGCCAGGATTTATGGATATAGGAATCAAGAGGTTGGAAATACAAATAGTACTGTTCACTATTTGTTTTATTTATATTTATAGTTTTTTTTTGTAACAAGGATTTTATTTAATAACAAAATCGTTATTATTTTGTGCAATGTTGAGCAACTCTGAATCACCCTGCTGTGTTCATATCTCTACCTTATCATGTTATTTGGAATGCATATTTCTGCTTTAGATCCTACAACTTTGAGAAACATTTAATGAGTTGTCAGCAGACACCAAAAAGTAAAAGAGCTTTAATTGAATTTCATAGACTGCTTAAAATTCCTGTATTCTGAGATTGCAACGACTGTTTACACCTTTTAATAAAATCCTATCAAACAGATGATGGGAACCAATTAAAAGCAATCACAAAGTGTATTCTGGTTTATTGAGTGTTAGCTGGCATAGATAATTTTGATTCTCAGCAGATTCCTCAGCCCATGAAATTTCAGCCATTCCAAAGTAGGAGTACTAAAAAAAAAAAAAAAAAGATTTTTTGGTGCTTACTGAGTAGTACAGAAACCCTGACCTGTGTTCAAGCTGCTGAAACAGTAGATGTGTTAGTAGGTAAATACGAGCTGTGACAGCAATGAGGTCTCCACATGTGGAATGGCTCAGATGCATCAACATTTTGTTTCTTAACTCAACCCATCACAGGTATTTTTGATTATAGGTTAGTTTCTGTCTGGGTAGGTACACCACAACCTGACAATCTCTGTCTTATTCCTCACATGATTATCTCTTTTAGAATCACTTGAAGGTTGACATTTCTGCTCATTTTTCATTGAATGAATTCAGTTACAGAGGCACACCTGACTTCCTGGAAAGCTGGAAAATAGAACTGGGCAGAGAATCTAGAAAGGGAAGAAAATAGGAATTAGATGACAATTTAGGCATTTCCACAATACTAGGTACAATTTCTATTGAAATAAAATGTAGTGTGTTTGCCTCTTGGTGAGTACAGAGCAGATCAGCACAACCAAGAGGTAAGAGTGAAGGAAGGCCTAGTATTTTGCTATGGTTTGCATACAGGTGTCTCCTCAATGCCTCACTGTAGTCTTAGGGCAGCTTCTGGACATTGTGATTGATTACTGTGGGTATGGATGGTGCACTTGCCCTGGGGCAGGTAATTTGCACTATAATATAAGCTGGGAAGAGAAGCTAGCTGCTTAAGCTGCTGCTATCCTTCTTTGTGTACTTGCTCTCTGTCACCATCATGATAGGTTGCTTTCTGCTGTGTGCTGCTCTACCTTCGGCCCAGCTGAATATAGACTAAAACCTCCAGTAACTTCTGAGCTAAATAAACCTTTCCTCCCTTCATTTTGGGTGTTGGATATTTGTCCCAGCAATGAGAGAAGAGTAACAAAGACATATTTGCAGCAGTTAAGGAGCACAGTAGAGATAATTCTCAAAACAGTAGCCCCCTGGACAAAGAAAGTAAGTGACTTTTCTTGGGGAAACCTATTCTGTATATTTTTAGGAAAGATATCATTACGTGTCAGGGGAGGTGCATTACTGAGCATGCTCAGTTTGACGTCAGAATCAGATATTCAGAAGTAAATGGCAGGCAAGAATGCCCTTGGGTGAAAAATTAACATTACAGTTGAGGAAGGCGATAGGCAGGTGGGAGACATTTTGGCCTTAGCCTCACAACAGATGCTTTCTGGCTCTTGGAAATCATTAGGGCATCTTGCTTACACCATATTTCCTTAACATTCTGACCTGAGCCTAAAAATAACTTGCTCCTGTTCCTTTAATATTTTCTTGACCTCTAGCATGAGTCGAAGGAGCTTGTCCCCTAGGGTAATCCCACAGTCACAATAAAACCATTAGCATTGTGATTTTTGATACCTTTGGTGGACATTGTTAATCATGCTGATTTGGTGTAGGCCCATGTAAGTTCACAAACTCCCCTGCATACCGTAAAAATATAGATTCACAGTTAATTGGAAATAAGCCCAGTTACCACCCCTGAGTACTCCCTAAATTCTAAAAATGAAAAATAACTCTGGACCTCACTGAATTCACATCTCTGGCTCTGCCTTTCCTCCATTACTGAGAATGTACTTTCAATACTGAAAGTTGCTACCTAAGGGTGCTGCCCTTCGGGAGCCTGTTGGAGCTTTAACATTTTAACCTCCAACATAAAACATACAGGATGCCTCTGAGTCACATTCACTGTTAAATTTTCTCATTGGCTGGCACCTGCTTTGCAGATTTTACTTTCCCTTGAGAGAACTCTCTGCCTTATTTACTACCTTTCTGTGCTCTGCTAAATTCAGGAGAAATTGAGACCAACTGTTCAGCAACACAATGAGCAAAGCCCAAGCTAGGTCAGCTGAAAAGAGTGACACACAGTGAGTCTTGGCATTGCTTGTTTGTGTCCCTAAAGGGACTTACCTGGAACAAATAAACAAAAAAATCTTTGAAGCAGTGTTAACAGTCATTTAAAGAGGTGTAACTCCCTCATTCGTTGCCCTTTTTTTGTTATTGCACCTAAAAGTATTTGGACAGATGCTAACACTCTGAGACACTTCCTTTTGAAGAAAACTTTGGTTTTCTTGTGGTTGTATCTTGAGTTAATTATATCTGGATTAGAATCAGGCTCTGTGTACTTGGAAAGAAAAAATGAAAGTAATGCTTGTGAGCTTTCTGGTAACATGTCCTATCTTTGAGCCTCTTGAATAACTCAGCCTTTTTCTATAGCTTCTACCTCTGCTTTGATGTGTGGAAATGCACATGTACACTGAGAAAATACATATTTTTTGACAATGATGTTTTTACTTTGTATAATTTATAAATATATCAATTAGTATATTTAATATATGGTGCATGGGTATATACATGCAATATATTATATCATTCAATAAACTATAGAATAATGCACATTTCAATTTGTTAGATTACCAAACTTTTAGTCTGAGAAGGTGTATACATGAATCCATCTGGAAAGTCATCCTAAAGTTCAAGTGCACATGGATCATTATTATCATTGGTAGACAGACTTCTATTTGAAACCTATGCCCACCCCTTTCAGAATCTAAGAGGGAGGCAATTGTGTGAGTAGACTTATATCAATTGAATTCCCCTGGAAAAGGACCCCAGCCAGGGAAGTTGGGTGGGAGTGGTAAATATAGGTAGTGGAAGAGCTGACTTTGAGCCCTTCTCCTCTAAACCAACATCTAAGCTTACATAAAAGGACAGAGAAGCTGAGGCTATGATCTTTAAAAGGCAGTCTGAAGCTATGACAGAAGGATAATAGAGGAGAAGAAGAAGAAGAAGAAGAAGAAGAAGAAGAAGAAGAAGAAGAAGAGGAGGAGGAGGAGGAGGAGGAGGAGGAGGAGGAGGAGGAAGAGGAAGAGGAAGAAGAAGAGGAGGAAGAAGAAATTTCTCCATTCCTGGCTCTTTGCAGTGATAGTGGTAGGGAAAATTTCGGGGCAAGCAATGTACTTCAAGGACACTTTGAGAACTGATCACTGTGGGAGCCACTGGAGACAGAGTCCTGGAAGCACAAAAGTGCTTAAAGTGAACTGCAGCTGGGTTTGGTGGTGCATGCCTGTAATCTGAGCAGTTTGGAAGACTGAGGCTGGAGCATTTTAAACTTGAGCCCAGCCTAGGCAATTTATTGACATAGTAAAAACTTCCCTCAAAATTTGAAAACATTTTGCTCTTTTTTAGAATACAATTTTTCAAGGTAGGTTGATCTTCTGGATTTCTGCAGGGTCCATGTGGTTTCGTTCCTAATTGTGTGGATTTGAGTCTTTTCTTTCCTTGTTTTGATAAAGTTGCATAAGGTTTGTTGATTTTGTTTAATTTTTTGAAAACCAACTCTCCAAGTCATTGATTGTTTGTATTTTTTTTTAGTGTTCAATGAATTAATTTTTCTCTGATTATAATTTCTACCCTTCTACAAGCTTTTGACTTAGCCTGCCCTTATTTTTCTAAGTTTGTGATTCACCACTAAGATTTTTATTTGTGCTTGCTCTGTTTTCTTGATAAAGGTATTTATTACCATAAATTTCCCTCCTAAGACTGCTTTCATTGTGTCCCATAAGTTCCAGTATGTTGTAATATTATTATTTAATTGTAGAAACTGTCTAATTTCTTCTTTAATTTTATCTGTGACCCAGGACAATGTTATTTAATTTCAATGTGTTTATGAAGTTTTTGTGGTTTCTTTTGCCAATACTTCCAATTTCGTTGCACTATGGATCTCTCAGGCCCAACCTCTGGTTATTTGCCACTGTGACACAGTATTTTCTGTGATCCTTAGTCATTCTTTTTT
>PVKA01006497.1:5798-58967 GCA_004027165.1 Ctenomys sociabilis
CTCTCTCTCTCTCTCTCTCTCTCTCTCTCTCTCTCTCTCTCTCTCTCTCTCTCTCTCTCTCTCTCTCTCTCTCTGCTCTTTGCCTTTTTTTGAGACAGGGTCTCACTGTGCAGTTCAGGCTGGCCTCAAACTCACTTTGTAGCTCATGCTGGTCTCGAACTCACAACAATCCTCCTGCCTCAGCTTCCCAAGTGCTGGTATTAAAGGCCTGCACCACCACGCCCGGCTCCTGTCCTCTTACCCCAAGCCCTCAGCCCGCCGCTCTGAGCCCCTTTCTGCTCAGCACCCGCCCTGCTCTGTGCCCTTCTGCCCCGGGCGGGGTGGGAGAGGGACCGGCGGGAGGGGGGAACCCATGCGGGCCGGAGTCGGGGCGGCCGGGTCTTGCTCCCTAGCGTCCGGGCACCCCGACCTCGGCCGAGGGGACAGCGGGTCCCGCAGGGCAGCGACGCGACGCCCCGGCGTCCCCTGGCCGCTAAGCGGGGCCTCTGCCACCCGGGATCGGTGGGGACCCGGCTGACACCTGACAGGGTCCGCAGCACCGCCCGACAGGGGACCCGAGAACCCCAGAACCAGGTCAAGGCGGGGAAACCGTGGGAGGAAAGCGCTGAGGGTTGAATTGAGGTTAGATGAAGGATCTGGGCCAGCGCCCAGGTGAAGAATGAACCAACTTCTGTAAAAAGAAAAGTTTCCACTGGCTGCTTAAGGTTTCTATTTGGGGGTACACTGTTTCCAGACAATAAATTACGTGCTGCATAGAAAGAAGATGGGAGGAAGGGATGGAGGGAAGGAAAAGAGAAGGGGAAGAGGAGGAACTCAAGAAGATAGGAAGAAAACGAAAGTGAGGAGGAGACCCCTTTAGACGAGGGGTATTTTCTACATTGTTATTGGTAGAACAAGCATATACAGTATCCAGGACTGCTTTCAAACTAAAGAAGAATTGAAGATTCGATTGGTTGTGGAGATCAGTTGTGTACAGTTGATTGGAAAGAAATCAGGTTTTCCAACTAACAAAATTCATGCTAAAAGTGATGTGTGTTCCGGAAGGAAGGCAGTGATGACCTCGAGGATGGACTACTGTTGCCACCCCTGAGGGGCGCGAGCAGGTGATCCGCAGAAGCAGAAAGCTATAGAGCCACAAATATGGGCAAGGCACTTAAGTCTCAACCTCATAAAGGGAGATGCCAGCTGGCGTTTGCTTGTGAAGCTGGGACTGAACCCAGAGCCTCAAGGAGATAAAGTTTATACAACATTGAGATGCCAACTCAGGCCTTCCATACTGGCAGAACTGACAGGGCTGACCAAAACCTAGCACCCACACCAAGCAAGTTCAGAGTGGAAACTCCCCTGCACGGCCTGGGTACAAACTGGTGGGAGTTGAAGACAAGCATTTTTCAAACAAATCCCTCCTTGTGAGGTCAATTATTCCTCTTCCAGACCCAGAGGAAATCTTTTTTTTTTTTGTCTTTTTGAGACAGGGTCTCACTATGCAGTTCAGGCTGGCCGTAAGCTCACTTTGTAGCTCAGGCTGGTCTCGAACTCACAACAATCCTCCTGCCTCAGCCTCCCGAGTGCTGGGATTACAGGCATGCGCCACCATGAAATCTTGCACTTGGATTCTATGTAACATGGACAAGGATGTCCATCGTGGCATCATTTATAATGGCGAAATTCAGAAACAGCCTGTCTCCAGTAAGATCTCCTGAGTATCTTGTGTTATCTGTAATATTTTTTGTGTTCAAAGGTTTTCAAACCTTAAAAGTGAGGCTGGGTATGGTGGTGTACACCTGTAATCCCAGTACTTGGGAGGCTGGAGCGGGAGGACAGGTTCGAGTTTGAGACCAGCATGGGTTACAAAGTGAGCTCAAGACCAGCCTAAATAGGGCTGGGGAGATGGCTCAGTAGAATAAGCTCTTCCCTGGCAAGCACAAGGGCCTGAGTTCAATCCCTTGTTCTGAAGGAAAAACAAAACAAAACAAAACAAAAACCATGCATATAGAGATCCTGTCTCAAAATGACAAAAAAAAAAAAAACCCTTAAAAGTGAATGGTGCAATGGCTTGAGCGAATGAAGCCCAGATGTTAACACTGTTCCATTCTTCATGTCTTAGTTACTCTTCTCTTGTTGCTGGGACAAATACCTGACACTCAAAATGAGGGAAGGAAAGGTTTATTTTGCTCACAGTTACTGGAGGTTTCACAGTTCAAAGCAGCCTGAATTAAGTAGCAAGTCCTCGGGAGCCTTATTTGCTCAGGAGAGAGGGTCAGTGCCTCCCTCTTCTCCGAACAGCTCCCTGCCGGAGATAGCCTCAATCACAGACACCGCCGCCCCTCACTACGAGGTCTGGAGGAAAGGTTGGGGCACCGCTGTGTCCAGGATGACCCTCCCACATCTCCAATAGAGGCTGCTGGCCTGGGTGGCAGCGGGTGCTGTCAGTTCAACGGTTTGTGCCTCTCTGGCTTTACCCCTAGAGCTCCGCCCTGGTCTGCTGGCCCCGCCCCTCAAGCTACATCTACCCCATGACTTACATGAGGCTTTGGGGAGACAACTAGACACAAACCATAACACAGCAGGACCCTCAGAGCTCTCCGTCCACTACCCATCCACCCTAGCCTTCCCATCAGACTCCTGGCTATCATTTGTTGGTGACATCTGTGGATGCCCTGTGTGGGTAAAGGTGGACATGATTTCCCCTCTCTTCCTGCCACAGGCTTGTGATCTGGGCCTCCATCTTCAATTAAACCTCCCCCATGAAGTTTTCCCAGCTTCACAAGCCCCGTGCTGTTTCCTACATGGCCTGGGGTCTGTGCCAATTCTTTTTTCCTTCACCTTGGAGCTGAGTTTTTCCTAAGGGCTCAATACCTGTCTTCTGACTCTGTCTATGCCACTGCCCTCTGGTCCTCTCTTGGACCCAAATCCTTGCTCTTCGACTGCACTGGGGACAGACCTGTTTCAATATTCTCAAGACTCGAGGTCTTGCAGCACATCCTCTAACTTAAGTTGCTTACAGCCGCAACTGGATAAGCAGAGGGGGAGGGGTGACAGAGTCAACATGAGGGGAAACCAAAACAAGTGTGTTTCTCCCATTTGCAGCTCAGCTTATGTTCCCTGCTGACCAAGGACTGGCTGAACATATAGGAGGACCACTGAGTTCGAGCCCAACCTGGGCTCTGCAGTGAGGTCAAGACCAGCCTGAACCACAATTGGCCCAGCTTCCGAGATCGTCTCCCTCTGTGCTCTTGATATCTATGTACAGAAAGAGATAGAATTTACTTTGTTTCTGTTGGCACTGTGATAGGTTGTTTTGTTTGTTTGTTTTTATTTTTCAGACAAGGCTTTTCGGTATAGTTTAGGCTGCCCCTGAACTAACTATATAGCCTAGCCTGGCCTCGAACTTGTAGTAATCTTCCTGCTTCAGCCTCCCAAGTGCTTGCTTGCTTGCTTGCTTGCTTGCTTTCACTTAAGGACTTAAGTATTTAATTGTGAAACTTTCTCAGCCACAATCTTCCCAGATTCTCTGTCCCTATTTCGTTTATTCTCTTCCGGAAATCCCAGTCATCATTTCACGGAGCCAAACTACCTCACAACAGCTTTTCAGAGTGCTTCTGTGTGCATTTCTCCTGCCTGGTATTCCGTGTGAATTCTTCAATGCTGGTTTCCAGTTCACAAGTTATTCCCTCAACTATGTTTAACTTAGGTGCCCAGGAGAGATAGCTCAGTGGTCTAAGTGCCTGCCTGGCAAGTGCAAGGTCTCAGGTTTGATCCCTAGTACTGCATGCCATTCTGTGCCTAAGCTGGCCATCAAAACCGAGTATGGTGATTCACACATATAGTCCCAGGGCAGGGGAGGCTGACACAGGAGGATCATTATGAGTCTGAGCTTCATAGTAAGACCTTATACTAAGTAAATTAAAATAAAAAAAAAAAAAAACTATGTTCATCTTAGAGTAGATTCTACTCTCTGTCTTAGGTTCTAATAATTCAATTTTTTTTTTGTTTTTTTTTTTAATGACTGAGATACAACAAAGCCCTGGTAGTTTCAGAGCTGTGAACTGGAGATCCATAATGTATCTGTAGAACTTATTGGCCAGGGGAGACAGCAGGCAACCTCACAGCTGTGACTCCACCTGTCCCTCTCATGTACGTCTTAAGAGCTGGAGCAGAAAGCTCCAATGCACCTCCTACTACTGCTCTGCCCAGTTAGGAATTTTGAATATTTTTAGTGTGCGTGAATTAAAATCCTTCCTTTCCCCTGGTTCAAACACAGACGTTTTGCCAGATGTGGTGGCACACACCTCTAATCCCAGCACTCGAGACGCTGAGGGTGAAGGACCACTGTGAGTTCGAGGTCGCCCTGGGCTCTATAGTGAGTTCAAGACCAGCCTGAACCACACACCAAGACCCTGACTGAAAAACAAACAAATCAGAAACACATTGGAGAATAGCAAAGAGCTATTGACTTGTTTGTTTTTTTCCCCCCACATGTTTTGAAAAGCACAGAACTCATGTGACAGAGTGAAGTCACTCTCAATCTTGGTCTCATGTAAGTGTCAAAGGACATAGTATGGAACCTTACCTGCCTGTAACAGGCAGGCCCAACCCCGGACTCTATGCACCTGGGCTACAGAAAGCCAGCGTTGCCTAGCTGTGCACTTGCATCTGTTCTTTTGCCTGCTGCAGAGCGGATGCTATTGTGGTTATGTTGAGAATCCACCACCAATTGTGAAAATGTTTAGGGTCTCAAAGCTTCCTGGGTGGGTTTGACATGCTGCCTTAACACGGCCCCCTAGGGCTCTGTGCAAAGGGGCTGCCACCCTTGGCTTAGCTATGAGGCTGGAAAGCCCCTGAGCCAGCTAGAGCTCACTTCCAGGAGATGAAGTGGAATGGTTGCTTTCAAACAGTACACCCCCCAAATCCAGCCATCCTCACACTCAGGGACTGGTTCTCAGCTGCAAATCTCTGGCGGTGGACCTAGTGCCCTCTTCACTAGGAAGGTGTACTCTTGTGTCCATCTGTCCTCTTCACCACCCTTTGATGGTATCCTATGGCTAGCAGGGTCATAGGGTTCTCCTCCTGCCATGGGGACAGCAACCAGGCAGTACGGAAAGCTGCATCCTATCTAAGGCGTGTCGTGTTGGTGACCTGTCTGAACCCAGCTTCTTCCTTGTCCTCATTCATCTGAGCTCAGGAACAGCAAGGTACACATACACACACACACACACACACACACACACACACCAGTCATTGCCGAGGTTTTGCCTTCCCCTCCTCCATTTTCCATTTGAAAATGCTCCATGCACCAGTGTAATGCTCAGCAATGCAGGTGCCTGTATCCCAGCAGAGCTGATGCAGCCACTGCAGCAGCTGAGAAACTCCTGAAATGTCCACCAATAGGAGATTTAAATGCTGAAATGTATATATAAAATGTACCCATTTAGAAGAATGGGCTGAGTACCAGGAATATAGCTCAGCAGTATAAGTGCCTGCCTGGCAGGTGCAGGTCCTGAGTTGGATTCTCAGTTAAAAACAAAACAAAAAACCAGGGTGGGTCAGGCATGGTAGCACATGCCTGTAATCCCAGCACTTGGGAAACTGAGGTAGGAGGGTCAGGAATGGTAGCACATGCCTGTAATCCCAGCACTTGGGAAACTGAGGTAGAAGGATCACTTTGAGTATCAGGCCAACCTGGGCTACAGAATGAGATCAAGGCCACCCTAAACTACATAGGAAGACTCTGTCTCAAAAAGCCAACAGGTAAATACGTGAATGAATAAATAAATAAATAAATAAATAAATAAATAAATAAAATGGATCTACATCTGCTGACATGAAAAGTTTTCCTTCTGCTAAATAGTAAGAGCTGCAATAGACATATCTATGTTAATAACCACATGAGTCTAAACAATGCATACGCATCTGTTTGAGCACAGATAGTATCTCAACTGTAACAGTGGTTTTCTCTATAGTGATGACAGTCAAGAGCATTGAGACAGAGGACTTTGTGTTCATCTCTGGCATTGTCTGACGTTTTGCAAGAATGTGTGGTACTTACCAGCCTGTTGGTGCACATCTGTACTCCTGATACTCTGGGTGGCTAATACAGGAGGACCACAAGTTTGAGCCCACTTTGGAGTACCTAGCAACTGGTGAGATCCTGTCTCAAGATAAAAATAAGAAAGGGCTGGGGATGTAGCTCAGTGTAAAGGCTATAGATTCAATCCCTAGTTCTCCATACCCCACAAAAAAAAAATTTATTTTTGAACTCAGGACCTTGTGCTTGCCAGGCAGACACTGTGTTGATGAGCTATATCCTCAGCGCCAAAATAAATTCTTATAAGACACTTAAAATTGTTTTTTTTTCTAATATAAAATGTTCCATGTCATGCTAGGGTGCTGCTGGTGATGAAATCAAAATAACACGCGCGCTCACACACACACACACACACACACACACACTGGGGATATAGCTCAGTGGTAGAAATTTGGCTAGCATGGGTAAGGGCCTAGGTGCTATCCCTAGCATCACAATAAATAAATGATAGAAATAAATAAGCTGATAAAAAGCACCCAAAACTTGTTCACTTTCATTTAGACCCCGTCAGAGGAGCACCATTCAGTGGCCACAACTCAGCCCAAGCAGTGCTGTGACGTCAGGGGGTGGTCCTCATGAGGTCTGTAGATACACCCCTGGGCTCCAGGTGGAGGCAGACCCGGAAGCTGGGTTCCCAGAATCTGCAGCAGGGATGGGAGGCAGGCCCAGTATGGGGTCCTAAGTAGGAAGGGGGTAAGACACTAAAGAAAGGGGAGGAAGGCTTGCCGCTGAGGCTAGAGGGCTTCAGGACAACGACAGACAAGAAGGGACCTCGTGGACTAGGGACAGAGGAGACACCACTGCTTCTGCTGCCACCCCCAACAAGCACATTTCTTTCCCAGCACCCAGCCCAGGTAGGGGAGGCAGCGGGCAGAGGAGCCCTGAGCCTGGGCTCTCGAAGCCCGCCCAAGAGGCTGGAAGGAGCCAGTGCCAACCCGAGGGTGTGAACCAGGCCAGGAGCACTGGTGGCTGCCACACAGCATGGGCGAGGAGGCCGCTGCTCTGGCCTGCAGGGAGGCCGTGACAGGCCAACCAGGCCTGGACTGTCCTTCTCCAGTCACCCACCCCTCTTCCACGCCCTGCTTTAGTACCAGTTTGTGAGCAGAAGCCTCAAGGCGAAGGAACGGAGGAGGCTCCTCTCCTCTCCTGCCTCTCGGGTCTCCTGAAAATTTTCTGTCTCTTCCCCGGGTCTTCAGGGCTATTTCCAGGCGCATTTCCTGGCCCCTAAGCTGTTTTCAGTGCCCACAGTTGCTCCTTTCACAGCTCCCAGCCCCCTCCCTGGGGTGGAAGGTGACAACCGCTCAGAGGGCAACTCTCGACTTGGGGGCTTTGAGTGACATCACATCCTCCAAATTCGATGTTGCCTTGCAGCCGCCCGCCCCAGCGTGCAACTTCCTCACTCCGCGGGTCCCTGGCCGAGGAGCGCGATGGTCCCGCCGGGGAGCGCCTGGCTGCTGCTACTACTGCTGCAGGTGGCCCTGCGGCTCGGTGAGTCGGGGCCTGGGGCAGGGCTGGGGCCGGCGGTGGGGGGAGGCCGTGGCTCTGTGCTCAGCCTCACTGCTTCGCTCAAACACCCTGCAGACGCCGCCGAGGCCCAAGGGAACCAGTTCCGAATGTTGCCCCAGCAGCTGGTCACGCAAATTGGCGACAAGGTGACCCTGCGCTGCGAGGTGCTGCTGTCCAACGCGCCGCAGGCCTGCTCCTGGCTCTTCCAGCCCCGCCACGTCTCCAGGAGCCCCACGTTTCTCCTGTACCAGACGGTGGCCCGGACAAAGTTTGGCCAGGGGGTGACGCGAATAAGCAGCTCAAAGAGCAGCAACACCTACACCCTCACCCTGACAGACTTCCAGCAGCAAGACGAAGGCTACTACTTCTGCTCCGTGTCCGCCAACACGATGCTCTACTTCAGCCCTTTCCTTCCAGTCTTCCTGCAAGGTTCGAGCGCAGCGCGCGGCACCTCTGTGCGTGGGGCTCGGGGCTCATCCCCGAACGGTTTTCCACTTTTTGTCTTTGTTCGTTGAGGCAGGAGTTTGCTATGTAGCTCAGGCTGGCCTGGGGCTCACGGCGATCCTCCTGCCCCGGCCTCCCAAGTGCTGGGGTTGCAGGCAGGCCCTAAACGGACTTTCGCACCTCTTCACCTCCTGGGGGGGCTATGTAGATACTATTCCCACTGCACAGACGGGAAACCGAGGCCACAGTGTGGCTGAAGAGGGATTCGTGAAGGCTTTTTGTCCCGGGTGACCTGAGCTGAGGTGCTTGTGTGGTGTTGGACAAACCACTGAAATTGTTTGCGTCCCCGTACCACCTGGGTAGTACCCCAGTGTCCAGGCTCGTAGGTAGTTGCGGGACGCATGGAGGGCTGAGCAGAAGGCAGTGGCTCTGCCCCGGCGACAGGGTGGGCGCAATCCTTGCTCTTGGGTAAAGAAATGTTCTGGGGGCGCTGGGCGAGGCCGGCCCAGGAGTCCTGGATCCCTGCCAGCCCCCGCCCACGCACCCCGTTGCTCCCACAGCTGCTCCCACCACGCTGCCCCCTCCGCCTTCCCACACGCCGGCGCTCAGCACGCTGTCCCCGTTCGCGCGCCCCAAGTCTTGTGTGCTTTCCAAGGACGGCTCAGGTAAGAGGGGGGCCACAGGTGACACCCATCGCGCGGGTAACCCAGATCCCAGAGGGCAGTCCAGATGTGGGGGAAACAGAGTCCGGGTCGGGGTGCGGTGCTTGGGACAGCAAGGAGGGCCCGGACTGCCGGGACCGACCCCAGCGGTTAGCTAAAAGTCGAAGTTTCCGTGTGGACGGCAGGCGCGAGCTGGCTGGATCTGAACTGCGAGGTCTACATCTGGGTGCCGTTGGCCAGCACATGCACGGTCCTTCTGCTGTCCCTGGTCATCACTATCATCTGCCACTGCAGTAAGTCCTGGGGCACCACGGGGGCACCCTTTGCTCACGCTCCAGGCGGCCTGTGAGAGGAGATGGGACTCATTGGGGATTCCCGAGCTACACAGCAGGACTAGGCGCCGCGGGTTTTTCCTGGAGATCTGAGGCAGGGAAGCCTTCCCGTCCCTCTCCACCCTCTGGGAAGTTTTGGGAACAGTCTTGCTCTCAAGCTGCAGGAGAGCGTGTTACACCTTAGGAGCTCAGCAGCCAGAGATCCGCTCCCTCGTTGCAGACAGCAGCGTGGGCGTGTCGAGGGTGTAGGTCTGGGACCTGTGCTCGGGAAGCCATTTCCCTCCTACGGTCTCCTTTTCGTGCCCGGGAACTGCGATTGGTCCATAGATTTGCCCTGGCCCTACCCACGACCCCTCAGCTGTCTTCGGATTCCGTGCAGCTGACTGTGCCAGCTCAGGTCTGTAGAATCGCCAGATCACGGACGTCTGCTGGGTGAACATCGCTGTCTCACCCACGTTTACATTTGCGATGCAACACTTGCGATGTTTTTATAATTGACGTTTGAGGAGAGGGAGTAGGAAAAGAGGAAGAACTGCATGGGGAGACCACTGACACTCACTTTTCCACCTTTCTTCTTATCCAGGGAGCAAACGTCGCGTTTGCAAATGTCCCAGGTGAGTCTCTTTTTTGTCCCTGGGCTTGGTCACCTGGTCCTGGCTTCCCACAAGCAGGGGCTGGGAACCTCTCCCAGAGAGCAGAAGGCAGCGGTGGCTGAGGTCTTGGGAGCAGCAAGCAAGTTAACCCCTGAACACAACAGGCAAGGGCTAGCGATGTGGATAAGTCTTGACGGAGGAGAGGGGGTGGTGGGCAAGACCTCTCTAAATCTCTCAGCTTAGCACCAGAAAGCCACCAGAGGGCTTCCTCAGGTTCTTTCTGTCCTCCTCAAATATCTGTGGCCCTCTTCTTTCTTTTTTGGAATACTTCCATCCAGATTCCTCTGCTTTCTTGAGAAACCCCCATTTCCCTTCTATGGTTTCTCTTTTGGAGGGATGACCTCTGTTCCTAGTTCCCCTAGTCAGGGCCACGCCTTGATTCGTTGCCGAGGACTGGAGAAGTAATTAGCTCTCTCGGCCACTCAAGTGACTTTTTTATTTTTATTTTTTCTTTTTGTGGAACCAGGGATTGAACTCAGGCCCTTCTGCTTGCTAGGGAAGCGCTTATTCCACTGAGCCATCTCCCCGGCCCTCCAGTGACTTTCTCATTCAATTTAGCCCAGGCATTCTGCAATGTTCAGAAAGATTAAACATTGAAAGGAACAGTTAATGCTTAAATTTTTTTTTTAATTTTACCAGTTTTATACGCTTATGTCTGTCAATCTGAATGCTTAATTGGAAGACAATATGCACTGTAATCGTTAAATTTCTACCTTGTTCAATGAAATTTTGTATCATTTTGAATGTACTTATTACTCTTTTGAAAAACAGTATAACAAAAAAGGAAGAAAGAAAAAATAAAGACAAAACCAAATTCTTCACTTTATTGTGAGTTCGAGACCAGCCTGAGCTACGAAGTGAGCTCTGAACTGCATAGTGAGACCCTGTCTCAAAAAGACAAAAAAAAAAAAAAAAAAAGGCAAGACAGGCCTCAGGCTCTGCTCTTCCTGAGACCCTCGGCCATGCTGGGGCCCAGCACTGTGATGCCGGCTTATTCCCCGCAGTGGCCACCTGTGGTGGCCATCATGGTCCCCACTCCCAGACCTCCGCTTGGAGGTTAGGAAGCCCACCCGAGGGGGCAGAGGCAGGACTCCACTGAGATTTCCATCTGCTCAAACCCTACAGCCCACTTTCTGTCCTCAAATATCTGTGGCCCTCTTCTTAGGTCTCTCGGCCACTCAAGTGACTTTCTTTCTTTCTTTTCTCTTTTTGTGGGAGCCCTCCCCCAGCTCCTTGAGTTTGAGCTCTTCCAGACTCAACCAAGCTTGGATAGAAAATACATTTTTAAAGAACAGACATTCCCCCCTTTGTCACTATTCCCTAAACGATAGAGTAGTAACAGCCATTTACACAGCACTGACATTATATTAGGGGCTGTATGTAATCCAAAGATGACTTAATGTTTTGTCCAAAGCCACCTTGCCTCCAAGGAACACTTATGACACCCATTTCCAAAGCTCAGTCGGTGTTAGGGGTAACAACTAAATACACCCATTCCTTCCAATAGATGAAAATGCTTTAGGTTTTATACCTGAGCTTCCATTTTATACTCTGGTATTTCTCTGCAGAAATCCAGTCTCATCATCTTTAAGAATTATAATTATAATTTTTTTTTTTTTTTTTTTTTTTTTTTTTTGGCAGAACCGGGGATTGAACTCAGGCCCTTGCACTTGCCAGGGAAGCGCTTATTCTATTGAGCCATCTCTCTGACCCCAAGAATTATTATTTTAAAAGGTGGAGATGCAAGACTCTGAAAACTAAGAAAGACTTTCACTATTTTTATTGCTTAGAGCATAGCTGTGTAGTGTGGCCAGAATAAAGCCTGCCCTGAAATATAAAGCTATGCAGATTAAATTCATTTGCAGGATACACACAGCTGAGTAAAGACACTCTGTGACTCCAGGGCTCTGGGCTTCAGACTTGAGACAGGGTATGTGCATGTGACATTGCCTGACAAATGAGCCCATTTAAGTGTGCCATGGGTCAATTTAACACCGATTTGTTTGGGGGATCAAAGGTCATATTAGGCCAGGTGGCTAGGGCTAGGGTCATGCCGTTATCCCTGTGATCCTTGGGGCTGACAGGCAGGTCAGCCTCAGACTGTCACCTCCTTGGTGACCTTAACAAATACTACGAGCAACTAGGCCAAGGGCTTAGATGCTGCCTCAGCCACCTCTAGTTTTGTGACCCTGAGTGGACTCCATAGCTGCTGCTCTTGTGGCTCCTGTGAGGATCAAACAAGGGGACATGAATGAAGTACTCTGAGGGCTGCTGAGGCCACTGTCCAATCCCACACTGGTGCCCCAGGGACACGTTCTCAGACCCTTCTGAGGCTGAGGGGGGTTAAGGGGCTGACCGCGGACGGATGCTGCAGTGGAGGGGCTCTTGCTATACCAACAGTCACCTTGCCTCTCTTCCAGGCCCCAAGTCAGAACTGAAGGCAAGCCCATTCCTTCAGGGAAAATCGTGTGACATGGCGCCCGCCTGTGTGACAGCCGCCACGTGACTTCACACTGAGATGGTTCCTTAAAAGCAAGTGCTACTCTGCGGCTTTCCAGTCTTCCTTCCTGTGTACTCATTCTCAGTATTGTTTTGGGGGAGGAATGGGAAGAGTTACTTTTTCTTCATGTTATTTACTTTAAAAAAAAAAAAAAGGTGTCATGTCTACAGTTCACAGGGGGTCACAGTACCCTTGCACATGCTCCTGGGGAAAGGACAGAGAGCAAAGTTCTCAGATGCTGGACTCTCCCTGCATTCACTCGAGTGTGAGTGGCACCAGGGCCATCCCTCCCTAATCACACCCTTCTACTCACTTGAGCTCAGGGGCCACCCGAAGAGCATTCTATGTAAACCCAGACCATTCTATATAAAGCAGCCCCTTTGGAACCAGTAACAAGCCTCATTTATCTGTAGACTGCAGTGTTCCTGTCATCCACCTCTGTCCATGGCCTTCAATGAATGTAACTGGTTTTCCCTCACCGCCGAGTGTCTGCTTTGCAGTTCTTTCTTGCCCTACTTGTGCTGGGCTGCCAACTGGTGAGCCTCCCACACCCAGCTGAACTGAACCAGCCCGGTGCTGGGTGTGGATTGTTGCCGACAGTCTACAAGGCAGAGCACCAGAGCTGTGGGTGGGTGGTAAATTTGCTGTGTGGAGAAGTTGTGGGAAGCTGCTGGTTCTCTCGGGCTATTCTGCTGGAGGACCTTGTCATGCTGGCTTTCCTGGTGCACTCGGGTGTTCGCAGTGGAAGAGCTCAGGACCTCAGGTCACCGAGAATGGCTGCAGTTCACTTTGGGGGGCTCTGGTCCTAATCTTGAACATCACTTCCTGGCTCCGGTGGGAAAGCTGGTGCACTGCTCAGTCTCCTGAAGAAGCTTGTCATGTTGGCTCTTCTGGTGGGAACTCCGCTTTTTCCATCATCCAAGTAGCTCAGGTCCTCACTGTGGCTGAGGTACTTTTCAGGGGAGCTCTAGTTCTCTCTTTGAACGTTACTTCCTGGCTCCAGTTCAGATCCCTCAACCTGCTAGCACAGATCCTTCATCACACTGGTATAGACTTATACCATTTATACTCAGCTTCCACCACAAATCATTGGGCCTTCCCAGCCCAGATCTGTGAAGTGGGCCTGCATGGGCCTCCAGCTGGGACTTGTGGGAGGCACCATTACAGGCTCTAGGTTTTCAGCTGGACTCATGCAGAACATCTGTGTGGGATCCAGGTCCTCAGCTGACTTCTTTGGTCTCTAATGTATGAACCAATGTCCTGCACTCTTTGTATATGATTCTTTGTGTAATTCATTACAATCTTACAAAAGCTGTCCTGTATTGTCTTGTTTCTCTTGCAAAACCCCAAGCCACTACACTACCCAGGAACTTGGAATCCAGGGTTCACCACATGGTTACATGGTGGAAGAGCCGGGGGAAATCTCAGCATTCTGTGGTCTAAACCTTTCCCTGCACAACCAGAGAAGGCTGAAGGCCAGAGATGGAGCAACTTGACCAGTGTCAGCAAGGTTGCATTGAAGGCTGGAGCTCTGGCCTGCAGCCCTGGGCTCTCTCCATGTGGCCCTCTGTTCCAGGGGTCAGGGCTCAAAGTGGGGTGCCTGTGACTCAAACCATCAGGCCCAAGGAGGTAATGAAACAAAGAATTTCTGCCGTGACAGGTTCTACAATGTTAACACCAGACTTTTCTATAATGAAGCATATAAAGGTATAACTTCTGCACCAGTCAAACCCAAGACACTCTCAAGGAAGTACCCTATGTTCTGGCAAGCAGAACAGAAAGCTGAGAGATTACAGTAATACAAACTCCTAAATAAAGGAGTGAACTCAGTCCTGGAAAGTGAATTCCTCCATTGCTAAAGAAAATCGCTATGAAATTTTGTAAGGCCAAACTGCTCAGGAGGTAGAGCTTTAAGTACGCAGGGAGCACCAGTAAAGTTGGGTAGAGGTCCTCTTGAATCCCCAAACTTGAGATAACAGATTAGAACACGCCCACAGAATCGCAGATGACAACTTAGACTTGAAGACAATTGCCGAAGCACTACAAGCACATTTCTCCCCACCCCCAACACGAGGATGAGACTGGAGACTGGCATGGATGCTGAAATTGAAACTGCTGCCCCATGAGAGGGGCTTTTCCAAGTATTACAGAAGCACTGAGAGAGGAAAACAACCTATGTAAAGAAATACTAGTGTCCCATAATTCTTGGTCTGTCGTTAATATTGTCGTAGCTTTTTTCTATGAATGTCAAATATCTACCTTAATAGTATGCCTTTATAAGTGCTTTTAGCAAATAAACATTTATAGCATTCTTTTTTAATGGCTAAATAGCATTCCACTTTCATTGTGCCCCATTATTATCTAACGTTTGTCCTCAATTTTCCCTAACTATAATAACACCACCAGAATTTTCTTTAGGATAAATACCTGGCAACAAAATTAAAAGGTCAGTTCCTGTTCTAATCACCTGGAATTTTCATTATCATAGCAATCATGATGGACTGCCCTCTTCTTCCATCGCTTTCCTTCCTTTTAGTAGATGGTATTTCTCCAAAAACCTATCACAAAATCTTCATTTAGTTTTTTGTGTAAAATATACAGCCAGATAGCTCAGCAGGCTAACAGCCTGCTTAGGCAAGTGCAGGGACCTGGCTCACAGGGACTGGGTTCAATCTCCCTGAGGAGGAGAAATTATAGGCACGTGTCACCAAGACCTTTTAATTTTGAAAACCAAAAGTCTTTTTTTAGAGAAGTACTCCATATGGGAAACCAAAAGTTGAGAAACTTTATGAGACCACGAATAGCTGTGGCCCTTCCTCTGTGAACTCATTCACCTGACCAGCACCACAAGGCACCCCAGGCACTGGGGTCCACTCCCACTAGGCCCCACGGGGAGGCTCCCGTGGCAGCACGGCCGAGGCACAGTGCTGCCTCCAGACTCCTGGACAAGGACAAGAACCATCCCACAATAGGTTGTTCCTTTCCTGGAGAAGAAATGTGTGGCTGACCATGCCAGGGCAAAAATCAGGATTCCCATCAGGAGCTGCATTATTTTTTTTCCCTCTTCAGTCTTCAGCTCACAGTTCAGCATGCCTGGATGCAGCTACAGCTAGAAGACTGGCGGCTGGGGTGGGGAATACTGAGTTTTACAAGGATTTCATTCACAAGTAAAATGGGAAATAACCACTCAGAAATTTAAAACACCAACAGAGGAAGAAGTATTCATTAGAACTAGTGCTCTGGCCCAGGGAGCAAAGCAATGAATGCTCAAGCTATGCCGCCGAAAGTGTGCTCAAGGATGGGCTGAGACGACCAGGGGGATCAGCCTGTCCTACACGCAGACCCCCGCAGCTCTAGGCTGCCAGCCTCAGGCTCAACATTCTACTCGACAGTTGCTAACCCGAAGCCCCATTTCTACAAAACTACATGCAAAATGCTCACAGGGAACTTATTTGGATCTTAAAAAACAGGCAGTAACTAATAATGCTTCCTTCAGCCACAGTCTGGGTATCAACTCCTGGAAGTGAGCCTCAGCAGGGTTCCTTCAACAAACTGCTTTTTATGGTGTAGGTCTGCCCTGCCTTCGGCAACCTCTGGTCCCCCTTCATCCTTGAGTCCCCCTTTCCTTCCAACTCCTGCTTCTCAGGCCTGTGGGAAAGCCCTCTACTACATGGGGCGTGTGTGTGTTGTGGTGCATGCGTGTGTACACGTGCGACCTCCTCCCGCAGCCAGCCTTGCTGGTGCTTTCCCCCAACCCCAAGGCTACCCAGGCAAAGCTCATGGAGAGGCTGTGAACCAATCTTCCCGAATCTTCCCGCTTCTGCTAGTAACTGTGCATTCTCTGTAGCTCAGTCTATCCTGCCATAAAAAGGGGATAATAAATACTCTCCCTTCCAAGGAATACAGGAGTTCATACTGCTTTCTTGTAATTGCCTCCGACGGCTGCTGGGATGTGGCAAAACTGTATGCTAAAAAAAAATGTCTTGATGTTTCCAAAACATGTCGTGCCAATTACACAGAATGCAGCAACTTGGGTCTGAGTCAACCCTTTCCTGATGGATGCCACTACCTCAGCACAGGGAGCTCAGCAGATACCCCAACACATGGGAGCATGCCCCCTCACACGTCTCATGATAGCTCAGTCCCTGGGAGGGATGGGGAGATGTGAGCCTCGTCTTACCACCTGGCCACCGACTCCAACTCTTGACTAGCAGGGTAGGACCCAGAAAGGTTGCTGTGGGCAGAAAGAGGCTATGATCTCAGACATGTCCAAGTTTTTCCCTAAAAAAGAACCACAGAAAATCAATACCAATGAAGTCCTACAACTCTGCCACCTTTATCACCGAGCAAGCCCAACAAGCCTCTTCATCCAGGCAGTGCTGAGCACAGTGCCCCTCCCCCCCCAAGAGCCTGGAAGGGCTGCCGGGCCTCTGCTGGCAGGCGTGCGCTCACCACCACTGCGGTCAGAGAACAGCGGACTCCGGGTGAGCCCGAGACAACACGGGGGGGTGGGGGTACCCAGAAGCACACAGAGTCCTCTACCTGTTAACTAGACAATCCCTGGCCACCAGCTCTTCTTACACTGCTGATACCACAGAAAGGATGAGATGGTGGCAGTGACAGTTAAAACAAATTCTTCCTCTGAACGCAGACCCTTAGCAGACACAGCGACTGGCTTTCCTGACAACGGGCACCTCCCTGTTCCCTCTTCACACCTCTGCCACCTGGCACATTTACACAGACCTGTTGCACAAAATATTTTTTAAAGGTACATTTAATTTTTAAAAATATACACAGGAGAAGCCATGTATTTTACATAGGAACACACACATTAACAAAGCATTTCTTGTAGTTTTCCAAAACTCTTTCTATAATCAGTCCGAAATTTATAAATTAAATATATCAGAATTTTTTAAGTTAAAATGAAATCCCTGAAACTACTGGATATGCTAGACTTCGTCCAAAATTAAATGAACACAGAATATGGTTTTTGTTAAATAAGGTTTATTGTTAGCTTTATTGCCTATAGCTTCTAAGATGCAACTTTATTGTGCCTTTGCAAACAGGATACATCTCTTAAAAAACTGATCAAAAGTTTCCATACATATAGCTCTATATGATAGATTACAGTGCAACACTATTCTTCTTACATAATTATAGAAATACTATAGAACCCAAGAGCACAGGGTAAGCAAAAGAAATACAATCCTGAGCCATCTGAACAAGAAGATTTGATGAATCCTTTTAGCGTAAGTTTAGAAACACAAGGGAGGAAAACAATACGTGCACACTGCAGTCATGAGCGAAACCCAGATGAGCTGCCCAGCTCCACAGGGCGGGCGATGTGATCCCTGCGCAGGCGCACGCATTCGCCTGTGTTCTTCTGTGGCTTCCCTCCCACCCTCAATACATTCACTCCCACCCTTCCCAAAAGAAAGATCAGGCACTAAATCCTAGTGAACCCCACGTCTGCCTGGCTAGAGAAGGGCAAGTGACTGCAGAAGGGAAGCACGGGCCCAGCATACAGAGCATGCGAGCTGCCAGCCAGGGCTGGCTGCTTCGGCCTCTGGAAGTAAACCGAGTGTCTGCCCCCTTGCCAGTTCAAAAGATGTATTGTTAAAAACAGAGCTCGTGTTTTCTTACTGTACAGTCAATAGCGGAAAGCTCCTTTCACTTTCACATCTAACTGCCTAGTCTGCTGCTAAAATGCATCTGGCATTGTGTTTTTGGTATCTGTTCAGTTACGGTTCAGCAAGTGAAGTCCATGAAGTGCGCACCTGCTCGCAGTGAGCACCACTGCGCCACATAAGACAGCTGGACAGGCTCTCGGAACCCCAAGCCTCCCTCGTGCTCCTGGCTAACATCCCCAAGGCAGCAGCATCCTGGTGTCACCAGAGACAACAACGCGAGCGGAGTTAAATGACGATGGGGACTTGGTTTTAGTCTTCACCTGACAAGACACATCCTCGTGATGAAACTAACCAAACCTTCCCCAAAGATAACCTGAGTCTGCTGACTAAAAAGACCTACCAGTGTGGCTGACAGTCCACTCTATCAGAGGTTGAGCTGGAATACCGGGGGGCTAACGTCGTACCAGCAGCTTGCCTTGTTCCGACAAATCAAGAGTTCTTAAGTCTTTGTTAGAAGACTGTCCCGAAGCTCAACACCACTGAGGTGGAAATAACTTAACAGTACAAAGAATACTGAACTTGAACTGCATAACCTATGGAGCTAACTGGAGAGAAAAAAATAAAAACAAAAACAAGGATCCTCATCCCCACATAATTTGGTGTGGGTTTTAGTGTCTTTATATATCTCAGTCAATATAGAAAATTAAAAAAAATTACTTCATAACATCCTTATTTTCAGTTAAAAGCTCACACACTCACAAAATACACACTATGAATATGAGGTGGCTCTTTTCTTAAAACTTTTAAAATAAAGAGGCACCATTACCCGTTCATTTTTTGTATTAGAAGTCTTATATAATTGTCAATAAAACAGAAATGGCATCTGTGATCATTAACGCAAAGGAGAAAAAAAGCTCAGACAGATAATCTTAGCCACTGTGAAGAGTGCACTTGAACATACAGATGTTCAGGCTAAGTCAGAATCTAAAGATTTGTTCAAAGGTTTTAGGGGTCAAGAATAGTCCCACAGCCTCTATCCACCACTGGTAAACTGAAATAGCTCCCAGATGTCTAAGAAACCATTCTGAAAATATTTCCAGTGGACACACTGCGTCTGACTGTAGAAAGTCTTGTCTTTATGATCACCTTCTTCAAGTGGAGGCAGAAAGACACACAGCGCCCCCCACACTCCTGGCACAGACGCTTTGGCAATGATGTGCTCATGGCCCTACCTGTGGAGGCTTTCTAGCAGGAAGGGCAGAACGTGTGCCTCAGCATCTTTGGTTTTAAAGTCTGGCCTCTCTGCACCCACCTCTCCCACACATCTCATCTCTGATATGTTCTAAGCGTCCATGCACTTGAAGGTTACGAAACGTAATTTTCATGGCAAATTATCAGACCAAGAATTTCCATTTTGTGGGCCTCTTGTTACCCAGTGTGGTACGCAAGGACTGTACCCAGCGCGTTCTTTGTTAAGTTTCATTAGCTGCACAGGGAACAGATTCCCAACACTGGGAGAGGGATAAAGCGGGCTCTAGCCTTTGTCCTGAAAAATGGCCTGAATCAACTGTGCAAGGGTCTTGCTGCCCAAAATATTTACCACCAGCCTCCGGAGCACAACCGTACTGTCCAAACCTTACATGAGGCCTCGTGGTTGGGTGGATGTGTGAGGTACAAAGAATAAGATGTGAATCAAGCTAAACTTGGCCTAGGGAGAAAGGGATTAAGAAACAAAAGCAAAACACTCTAGAATTTAATCAAAGGAGGAAGTAAGTAAACCAGTTTATGCCCTCAACAGAGTACTGCCTGGCATCCTCTCCCTTCTCTTCACGTCTGGGAGCTTGTCTTAGTCTCTTCCTTCACTGCTTTGGTACAGGGGAACTTTACGGATGGTTCCAACAGTGAAGCAGAAGTCACTGTGTGGCCGGACTTGAGTCTGCACAGAGCCAACACTCTGACCTGGGCCAACTGAGATTCCTGGCAAACTTCACAGCATCGCGCGGCCATCAACGCAAACATGACCACGTGGCACTCGCACAGAAGTCTCTGTGGTCCCTTCTCCTCCTCAGTGAATCCCAGTTCTCCCAGGTAAACATTTTACACAAACCATCTGGGTCGGTGACTGTGGGTGTTGCCAATGTGCAATTAACTTAGCACCAAATCTGTTGTGCACCCTTTTCCCTTGAATTAAGTCCATCTGTGGCCTAAAGTGGCACACTTTCCTCTGCTTCTGTTTTCCTTTTTCAGTTTTGCATGAAAGTATTCCTATACTGATACTCAGTTCCATGTCAGATGAAATAAAGTAAGTATTTGGTGATTTCCACGTAGCGTTTTTCTTTCAATGAAGCCACTTCATGGGTCTTCAAAGTCAGAATGACGCCCACTGAAGTCTTTTCCATGTAGTTCCTCATACAGAGAAAGTCTTTCACATAGCTCTTCCTAGACAGTGCCTTAAATGAAGATACTTCACCAAAAAATGATCATTATCTGTATCCATTTGAGTAACAGATTCACAGTCAATGAGATGATGAGCTTCGCAGGAGAGCGGCACTGAACAGGAAGTACACTAATCAAACACAAAAACAGCAATAAACATATTCTGCACTACAGCACAGTTGCTAGCTTCTAATGTTCAGGACGTAGAGTGATGGTGTGACCACCGCACCGTGGCCTAGAGCATGCTCTTCCCTTCCAGACACAAGGCATGCGGTGCTGGCGCACAGCTCTGTATAGGCACACGCACAGCACTGCACCACAGTGATGTACCCGTGCCGGCCAGCCAGCCGGTCCTGCAGGCAGGATTCAAAGGACAGGGCTACCAAGACCAAGAGAGCATGTGTCAACTTAAGAAACACTTCTAACTTCCAAATTTCATTTTATTGAATACACTTAAAACAAGCACCTCTTGGTAATAAAAGCAAAAAATCCAATAACACTCCTTCCACTCAAGTAGTGGAAGATAGCCTGCTAAACTCATGACAGAATTTTACACAGGCTCCAGGCAGAGCTCAAATGCAGGTGTGTGGAATTCTAGGCGTGAGCTGGAACACAGGAAAACGTCAAAAAGCAAATTTGGAATCTATCACAGCTTTCTTCCTTAAGCAAAACCAGAAATGGAAATTAGATTTACAACCACAACTGGGTCTATTCTTTGAAGAATTTTTCAGTTAATTATGCATAAGCAGCAGAAAAAATTTTGCACAAATGCTCTCAAGGCTTACAATTATCAAGAAAATGACACTAAAGCAAGGAATATTAAACACATGGAGGAAAGCTCAGTTTCTGTTTCTGCTCTGAAGTTGTAAAAAAAAAACCCACCATATAATTAGGTACAAAAATCTGCACTGAATGACAACTGCTGGTGTATTTACTTGATCAGAAATGAAGACCAAGAATATAACAAAGCCCTATGGTAACACTCAGCTGGGTGCTTCCCTCGGTGTGCACACTAGCGAGTTGGCAGAGCTCCGGGAGCATTAGCTTATATAAACAACAGGAGTCCTCGTGAGCTGCACTCAATGCAACGTGCTCTTCTGAAACGTACCCACAATTCAGTTTCACTTACAAATCAACAAACTAAATCCATTTCTTCAGAAAAATATCTGTTTGGCATCTCCTGGACTTTGTTCCATTGGACAATATGGACATTTTAATCTGAAAACAAGACAGAAAAGACTGAATCAAGGAATAAGCTCCATACTGAGCATTCAATTTTCATCTAGCCCTAGCACATCTTAAAACAATTCAACATGCACAGCACACATTGGTATTCTGCTCAGAGGATCAACCAGGCTTTCTTTCCCTCCATGTACCGCTAGGCTTTGAAGAGTCACACACTCTTCTGCTATGGAAATATGTAAAAATTGTTTTTTAAACAAAACACAACTTTTCTGAAAAACTGCTTCAGATCCAATTTTGCTTCCTAAAGTTTACGGTGCACCTGTCTCTAAATGAATTGCAAAGTGTGGGTCATACGGCCTACGCAAGGGAGGCAATCTGGCACCAGGCACTCATGCCATACCAAGAACACCCTGCGTATCTCACTTGTGGCAAAGAAACCGGCACAGGTTCAACACGAGACCACTGCTCGGCCTGGCCTCTATGGTACCCCAGCTGCTTCACAGTCTAGCAAGGACACAAACAGCTGCCCAGCTAGAAATGGGCTTCTCCAAGTTTCAGAAGAGTTGAGCATAGGCTGGACACCGTGGCAGACAGCTGCAACCCTAGCGCTCAGGAGGCTGAGGCAAGAAAGAAATACAAGAGGCAGGCCTGAACTACAGTGAGACCCTATTTAAAAAAACAAAAAACAAAAAACTCAATATATTTTCATGCAGTGATATATTCTACACCTACCCCTGAAAAAAATTGTAAGACAAATTACTAGGTTAAAAACATGCTAAATAGGGAGGGGATGCACTCCCGCTAGAAAAGCTACCGAACCATGATTAAGCAGATTTTTTTTTTTTTTTTTTTTGACAGGGTCCCACTACGCAGCCCACATTCACAGCGATCCTCCTGCTTCCTACCTCCCTAGGGCTGGGATTACAGGCGCGCGCCACCACACCCGGACTCCATCACCGGCTCAGCGCACCCAAAGGCGGGGCGGGGCCGGCGCAGCATGCGGAACCAGGAATTGAACCCTGGCCGCTGCGCTTACCTAAGCAAGCGCTTAGTCTGCTGAGCTATACCGCCAGCCCTTAAGCAGATTTGTTGACAAAAGATCAGATACCATTCACTTTGCAAAACAGCTAAGAAATCTATTCCTAAATCTATCCACATTTATATAACCATTTATGGTTCCTTCTCCCACAAAGTTCCAAAAGACTCACTCACATTTAAGCAGTGCAACACTTACTTGCTACCATTAAACATTTTATTCAGAGCATCTCTTGATATTATATGGCCACAGACCAATTTCATGGGTGGGTTGTTATCTGTTGTTTGCTGACGAAGAATGGGACACGCAAATATGGAGTGATACCAGCACTTTTTACCAAGGTCAACTTCAATCTGCTCAAAAAGAAAATGGAAAAAGGTTAATTACATTTCAGAAAACCTCCAGGAACCAACTATTTATTTGAGATTACAGGCATGTGCCACGATGCCTGGTTTCAGGGCCAGCGTTCCAGAAGTCGGCTCAGCAGATGAGGTACTGGAGGTCAAACCTAGGTCCTTGTGCTTGCCAGGCAAGACTGCTGAGTGATACACCTCCCTAGCCCCCACCCCTTTTTTGCAGTACCAGGGAATGAACTCAGGACTTTGCACTTGCCAGGCAGCAGCTTATGCTGCTGAGCCAGCTCCTTGGGTCAGGCACACACTTGAAAATTCTTGAGGCTATAATCAGGAACAAATCCATCAGAAACTTTGTCATGTTGCTTTAACTGGATAACACATCAGGTGTGCTTTAAGGAACTGGTACATGTATGTGTCTTGATTAGTTTTGACTCCCTTATTTTCTACCCTCCCTAGTTCTCTAATTTTCATGTAAGAAAAATGATGCAATATTCAACTTTCTGCAAATGATTACACTGAACATGGTTTTCCAGGGCTGGCCACGTAGCATCCGGGCTGTTTCCAACGTGGAGCTACTGTGAACTGTGCTGCTATAAACACAGCTAGGCACATGCTGCTATGGGATGATGCCGTTAACACCTCCAAACCCACTGTGTAGCACACTCAAATCCAGTTCAGTAAGTAATTCCTCCCTTGTTTTTAATTTTTGGGTCTTTTTGAGGCAGGATCTTTCTACAGAGCCCAGGCTGGCCTCAACACAGCACTCTTGCCTCAGCCTCCTTAGTGCTGGGGTTACGGTGTGCAGCTTGCCCAGCAAGCAACTCCTTCAAAGCAGCCTAAACAGGGCTTGCATCTGCAAGCACTTCAGATCTGAGATGCCCATTATTTATGTGATGGTCCTGAGAAACCACCAGGAATAGGGCAGTAAAACAAGTTTCAAAAGAGCCTTTTACAATCTGCACATCAAAGTCCATAGCATTTTTACCATTATTTCTCTTTGCTGCAAAAAAAAAAAAAAAAAAAAAAACAAGTCCTATGGAAGCCATGAAATCAGCGAGCAGGGCAGCTGGCCCGTGCCAGAGGCCCCAGCACTAGCGATCCTTCTAAATCTAAAAATGGCAACTAGAATTGAAGTCCATCACCAAAGCTCCTTAGGGAAAGTCAGAAAGAATCCAGCAGAAGAACGGTGACACGCAGACAGCAGGTCAACCTGCATTTCAGGCTGCTCTGTCCTGTGTTGGGTGGCACCACCACACACAGCATAGCTGGGCACTGCCAGCTGCCAGGCCCCTTCCTCAGGAAGTGAGTGGGAGCTTGAGTTCTTTCCCCTTGTTCAAGTTAGCTGCACTGAGCAGGTGCTACTTGTGCCCTGGCTACACTCAGGGCTAGGAGGGCACCTGTGTCTTTGAGGAGAAGTCAGGGTAAGCAACTGCTAGGATTGCTGGCTGAAGAGCAAGGGAACTGAAGATAAACCTGTGGCCAGCTGTGGCAGAAAAGAAAACCCTAAGCGCGTGCATCAGCCTTTTCAGGGCCGGGAGCATGATGAGGGGATGATAGCTCCAGAAGCAGCAGACACTACACGCCGACGCACCCTGGCAGCCACTAGCTACAGTGTGCCCGCTGGCCCTCGCTTCAGAGATGGAACTACCACTTACACAGGTGGTTGGAGCTAATGTTTGAAACCAGAGTGCTAGGACCAGCAAGACAGCTCAGCAGACGAAGCGCCTGCTTTGGCAAGCACAGGGACTAGAGCAGCCTGAAAGAGTGCACACCAGACCTGTCGCCAGGGCGCACTCAACCAGTGACTGAGTCCGGGCATGGTGGCACAGACCTGTGATCCCAGCACTGGAGAGGCTAAAAACAGGAGAATCATTACAAGTCTGAGCTGCACAGTGAGACCCTGTACCAGATACATAAATGAAAAAATACATATATATATCAGAGCACTTTCCATCACAACAGTGACACAGCTGACTGCAGATGCTTAAGGGGTGACTTCAACTCTAATAGTTATGTAAGAGTTACTTCTTCTAATTGCTATGAGGAAAGAAGGCACCCGCACAAGAGCAGGGCTGCACCAGGGCCAATGCTCGAAACCAAACTAAATCCAGTTCAGCTGACATACTGCTTTTTATATTAAGAAAACAACAGCAGGACTTCTGTGAACTGTATTCTGAGTGCTACAATATGTACGGATCTTCCCTATTTCTTATGTTTTTCCTCACTGGCTTTCATGCCACTTTAAGTAAAAAATTCCAGAATATTCCTCCAGTGCCTCTAAAATGTACTAGGCTTTTCAGAAATTGGGGGCTCTGGGGGTGGTTGAGGGGGTGGGAATGGAACCCAGGACCTTACAATAAAGCATTCACTCTATCACTGTGTGCTACCCCAACCCCTCATCTGCTTTTAATCCATGCATATTATGTACATAAACCACCTGCCAAGTGGCTTCAGCAGTGTTTCCTGGTTAAAGATGGGCATTTAAAACTCTTTAAATGTGGTCTTTCCTTCTGGAAGGAAGCATTAAGCCAGCAGAAAACGAACTCACGGGCAATTCGTCTTTTTGGTTCCAAACTCCAGTGCACTGCCTTTGTTCAATCACAGCTTTGATGTTAATAAGAGCCGGCAGCGCCACACAACCTGCTGAGAAACTGGAGGGGAGGAGAGGACGCGTCAGTGCCAGCCAGGTGCCAGGCGTCTTGTGCTGCGGCCCTGGCCCCCGGGCAGGTGCAGAGCCTTCTGCTCTGCTAAAAGCAAACCCAGCCAGTTCTGTTAGAGGAAAAAGAACATCTTTCTCCCTTCTCCATCCCCAGACCCCCTGGTATACTTTATGTTACTGAAAAAATAATCCTTGCTTCAATGCAAAGCCCTAAAATTACTAAATAAGCCTCACCAATAAGGAAGAAATGAAGTTAAAGAAAAAAAAACAACTTAAAAAATGCTAAAGCTATCATTTTCTGAATGATGGATCAGCAAGGCAGACACTTGTAACAGAAAAGCAGGCAGCTTTGGCAACCAGCGCCGGAAGGGAGGAGCCGACAGGAGGCGCATGGCCCTCATCAGTGCAAGAGGAGCCCGGAGCTGCTGCCTCTAGCCTGGATGGGAAAGAAAGGTGCCTGCAGAATTCTTCACCCAGCAGCTCATAAAATGTAATGCTTTTCCCTAGTCTCCCCCGTGTATGCCACACACAGAGATCATATACATGCTTAAATCTATTTTTCTTATAAAATGTGCTCCTATGCACTCTTTTTATTAGACCAGTAATATTCAAAATCTGGCCTGCAGACTGGTGGTGTTTACATACCCAGCAAAAGTACATAAAACATGCTCACTCCAGTAGCACATATACAAAAGTAGAGAAAACTGATTATCTTTTAAAACATCTTATAAAAAAAATATTAATGTGCCGGCCACATAGCTCAGCGGACTGCAGGACCTGCCGCTGGGGCTCCACCGCAGCTGCCATGCTGCCCACCCAGGGCGTGCTGAGACTGTGGCTGAGACTGGGTGCGGTGGCACGCGCCCGTAATCCCCTGCAGTTGGGAGGCTTTGAAAACAGGGAGTCCGACCTGTGCAGTGAGATCCTGTACTAAATACAAAACAACAAAAAAGGGTATTAATAATGAAAGCCTTTAATATTTTACACTGGCCACAACTACAGGGCTCTGCTTAGCAGTCACCAACGACATTTTTTTGCACGGATCTCTGACCGAGATCATCCCTCCCCAAGGGAGAGCACCCATTTCTCAGCTGTGGAAGGGTCTGCAGCCAACCCTCAGCCTTGTTCCAGTGACTCCATTTCAGGACATCAGTGAGGAGTACGTCTCAATTTTTCTCTGCCCAATTTTTTTTTATTGGGGTGGTGGTGTGTGGGGAGAGGAGGTATTACTGGAAATCGAACGCAGAGCCTGGCCTGATGAGCTACACCCTGGCCTGCCCAACCCTGCTGCTCTGACCCCAGTGGGCAACCCCCCGCCCCCACACACACACTGTCTTTCAGGGATGTTCCCCAGAGAACCTGATGGTGGCAGCACAGCACCTGACACTGTGCAGAAAGTGGACTGGACCTCACTCCTCTGCAATGCACACAGTGCCTGGCACACACAGCAGAATCAACGATCTGGGATTAAACGAATGGAAGAGCTAAATCAGTTATTTTTCTAGAAAATTCATTTTGTTTCAGGATCCTGCAATCCTAGCACTTGGGAGGCTAACGACAGAAGGATCACTGAGTCCAATCTGTGCAGCAAGACCCTGTAGACCCTCTACTAAATTAAAAAAAATAAAAATCTGTGACACTATCATCAATCTCATCAGAAAAATCTTCATGTAAAAAGGAAGATGACAAATTCAGTCAAGCATAGGAGGTTTCAAAATTTTCAACTGTGCTGAAAGTCTTGAACTTAACTGTGGTGACAAGATATTTAGCAGTTGCTTTAACAGATGTATTTCCTTTGTTTAGAAAACAAATGTCAAAAACCTGAGCACAAATAAGTGGTTTGTCTATTACTGATTCTCTCAAGTAAAAACCATACTTTAGGGAAAGAGCAGTTTGGCTCATGTAGCTCAAATGACATTCAGGTATGCTTTTTCTCAGGGCAATTACCATGTAACGGCATACAGCTAATGTACTGTCAGTAAATCTATCATGGACAATTAAAAAAGATACTCAGAGGCCAGGATTCACTACAATTAATGCTTCACTGGAACACCGTCAAGTACGAGCGGCATGTCTCGGAGGGCCGACGCTTGGGGTGAAGAAGGCAGCAAGCGGCGTGGAGCCCCAACTCACGCACGGTGCCGGCATTCAGCCTCTATACTGTCATGGCACCATCTGTGCCACGTCGGCAGCACAGCAAATGCTCTCGGAACACGCGAGGCTCACATGCTCCGGTTGTCATCTCCCAGAACACCAGTGCACAGAGAAGACAGACCTCGTCTCGGCTCTGATCACTCTGACGGGGTCGCAGTTCACTACGGATGGGAGCGCTTCCATACCTGACGCTGAGCGGGGACTCCACAGACAGCCCCAGGAGGGCACAGGCGTCCCGAGTAAAGATGTCGCAGATGTCAGCCCACTGGTTTGCATCGAGCAGGTGGACGTACGGCGAGTTCTCGATCCCTTGTCTCAGGTACACGAGGCTTCCCATTAACACCTGGATGTCTACACAAAAAGGCACCCACAATTTGGATAATCACACCTGAAATAGTTCACTCAAGGACACAGCTGAGAAAGGCAGAAGCACCCCAATTGACACAGCCTAAAATAATGCAAATATTCTGACCTGCAAGACTGGTTTCAGAATTCCCTCACCCTTAAAGACAAAATATGGAGAAGAAAGGGAAGAAGTAGAAAGTACTGAAAATAATGAATTTCCAATTCAGGTGTGGCGGTGCACACCAGTGATTCCAGCACTCACGGGTGCTGATAGGAGCTCACTGAGAGAGCAAGGCCAGCCTGAATGACAAAGCAAGACTCAGTCTTAAAAAAGAAAGAAATATTGAACTTCAAGTGTTTTACACTTGTTTTGTTTGGGTTTTGAGACAAAATCCCATTATGTAGTTTGGGATGGCCATGAACTCAACAGTAACCCTCCTGCCTCAGCCTCCCAAATACTGGGATTAAAGGTATACACCACTACACCCAGAAAGTATTCTGCTCTTATTCCTAGCATGGCATAATCATTCTTTCTGTTTCCAGAGTTTAAAAGGGAATCCCCAGACCTGCAATGTCTCTTTCAAGCTTTTCATTTCAGAGGCTTCAATGTCTTACAATTGTTTTACAGCCCGTCACAACTCTTTTGGATGAGACTGTCATCCACAGCTGTTTCAGTTCATTAGTAAATATGTACATTAGATGTAGTTAAGATAAACTTCACTGGTGACAACAGCCAAGCATTATGACATCTGACTTTAGACTCACCTTTCTGATGATTTAGGGCAAATGGCTGGAAGTTTTTAGCATATTGCAATGCCTCTCGCTGATTCGTGGTTCCACCCATTAACAAGCTGATAAAATAGAGCCGGTGGAGCTTAAACTCCAAGGAGCTGTTCTGCGCTATGAGCATTTCTCGGTTTGATACTGCCCACCTACAGAAGGGGGAAAAAAGAAGACAATAATCAAAAATACAACTAAGGTGCATCTGAAATTGTTTGAAACGTAGTAAATAGGGTTTTCCTGCTATCTCCTGGAAGGCTGTGGTTATACCAACCCCCATGAAGAGACCTGTAAAGAAAGCAAGCTTAACAAACTCCCCATGTAGGGTCTAGGTGATGGGCACTAATTTAGTAAAGTTCTCCATTAACAGTGAGTGATGTGTCACCTGACGCACATGGATTCTGACAGGATGGCGTGGGCAGTGGATGTTAGCAGGAGCTGCACAACCTGCCTGCCTGGGTCAGGGCCCTTGCTCTTCCCCCTGATCTGACGTGTGGGGCTGTGGACATGGACAAACAGAGCACACCCAAGGCCCTGGGGTCCACCTGATGTCATTAAATAGATGAACTAGCTTGTTTATAAAAATGAATCCAAGATTCTGAAGGGGAACCACTCGTTTTTAAACTTTCACTAGTGAAATGATTCTGTAGTACTCACTTTGGGATTAAAAATGTTGCCTCCTCTCAAAATGCTTTCAAGGCATACCAGGAAGGTAGAGCTACACAAATAATTATCTTTCCTGCACCTAAGAGATTAGCGTGGGTGTAAAGTAAACAGCAGAGCATTACTCAGTTCTGAATGACCCAAAGTATAGTGGCTTAGGCCTCAACAGCCAGAGAGCAATAAAGCAGAAAAGCATCCCAGCCAGGCATCAAAATCAAATTGTGCAATAAAGGGATAAAAAGCATTATTTTATTTCTCTAAACTATTCAAATACAGACGCTATTAGCACCTTATATTTTAAATCGACCCTTTGTTGGACAAATAACTCCCAGGCTAGCCCACTTCACCAAACACCCCTGGAATCAACTGGACAGGAGTATAAATTCTGAGCAACGCAACAAACTACAAGAAAGCGTCCAGCTCTCCACGATGAAGCAGCTGACTGGGACTAGGCTTCGAGGAGCAGACCCCTCCTTTCTTGACCCTACTTCTCCCCAAAAAAGGGCTGTACGTGCATGTCTCCTCCCCCTGCGGATGGAGCCATGTCCTGTGCTCATCTCTGAGCCAAAAGGCACAGGATTAAGTTATTAATAATGTTGATCTTGGAAATATTTAAATTTAATTAAATCAAGGGTCCCTGCCTGGCACGAGTGGTATCAGGTTGCAACACGACATCCAACAGAGCCTGCTGACAGCAACGTAGCACAGACCCCGTCCTCTGCAAATGTCCACCCCTCTCCACACTACAGCCCCTTCTGGACTCCTGGTTCCAAGGAAGGCATTTAGATCTGGCTGCTACAAAAACTGAGCCTATGCCCTCAACTCACAGCAGAATGAGCATTTTCCTGCTGACATTAAGGAAGAATGATAATCTTTCTTTTTCTGCTTCTGATATAAAGTGTGAAGGCTTGTTAACATCAAACAGGGGAATTAAAGAGAAACTACAAATTTTAATAGAAATTAAAGTCAATTTATAAAAAAGTGCATTAGTAGGTATCTCACATAAAAGAAATAACATTTTATTTCCCTAGGAGAATGTCCATGACCTAGGCTAAAGGAAGAGGAAAATATGATATGCAGAAAAGAGCTTTTAGAAACCAGATTTTTAATGAATAATTACTCTACAGAAGTTGGATTGCAAGCATTAGTTATGAATTGCTACAGTATGGGCACTGCTATTACACCACCACAGAGCATGGGTGGGGTTGCGGGGGATGGGGGGTTGGAGAACAACAGCCCCCAGCTCAGCCACTAACCTGAGCCTTCCACAATGAACACTGCTTTATACTTTAAACTCATTAAGCCAATGAATAAAGTTTTTTTTGTTGTTGTTGTTTTTTGGCAGAACCAGGGATTGAACTCAGGCCCTTGCGCTTGCCAGGGAAGCGCCTATTCCACTGAGCCATCTCCCCAGCCCCTGAATGAAATTTCTTAGCTTCCTTTTTTCATGAAAAATCTGAGTAATTACTAATTACTTTTCCTTAAAGTTAACTCAAGCTTTAAATTATCAATTTTGAATTTGGCAAGTTAAATACCCATGCTGGTTTTTTTTTTTTTTTTTTTTTAAGAATCCTTGGATAAACATTTGCTTTGACAATCCAATTCTTTTTTTTAAGGAAGGGTCTACAGGGCGTTCAGGGTCTCACTAGATCGGACTCATAGTGATCTGCCTGTTTATAGCCTCCCAAGAGTTGGGATTACAGTCGCACACCACCACGTCCAGTCTCAATTGTTGGCTCAGAGCGCCCCCAGGGGGAACAAGGATGGCATGGCAGGCCGGGGGATTGAACCCCTGCCCCTGTGCCTGCTTGTAAGTACTTTAATCTGCTATTTGGCCAACCCTCAACAAAGCAATTCTTAATTTACTACTTGAATTTTTTTAAACAAACTTTCAAAGTTTCCTCCAAGGCTATGAAATTATTAGAAAAAAAAATAGCATTAATTTCTCTATGTGCCCCACCACAAAATGTTTAGAATTGGGAGAGCCAGGCATGATGGTGCATGCCTATAATCCCAGCACTCAGGAGGCTAAGGCAGGAGGAGATCCAGTTTGAGGCCTGCTTGGGCTACCTGGTGAATTCAAGGTCAGCCTGAACTACCTAGCAAAACTCTGTCTCAAAGAACCTAAACAAAAAGAACTGGGAAGAAGAGGACATCACAACAACCCAAATTCATGGAGGCAAAGTTTCATGACAGCTGGGCATGAAGGATACACGCCCAGGAGCTCTGACACTGCTACATACATACTTGTGAACTCATATTCCCTAAAGTCGTGCTTCATCTCATTCTATTCTGAAACAATTGTCTTTAATTAACTTCAGAATACCTAAAAAATCTCACAATGCAAGATTTCTCAGCTTCTCCTTTCCAAGCAAAGTATCATTCTCAAACTGGGTGTGGTGGCGCCCGCCTGTAATCCCAGCTCTTGGGAGGCTGTAAATTGGTGGATCACCACAAGTCCCATCTCGTGAGACCCTGAACACCCTGTAGACCCTTCCTTAAAGTATCATTCTCTAATCTACAGGTGCTACACCCCATTTCTACCAGTGCCCCCACACACTCAACCACATTCTGCTCGGACCACCCTGTCACCTCCTCAGGACTGTACCCCTGAGCCTGCAGCTGTATTTCCTAATGCCTTGGGGCCAGTTACCTAGCAAACAGCACAGGTTTTAATTTAAAGGCACCTTTCAAGTGGTCCATCAGCCTCTTTATCGCCACTCTGTACTGTGTCCTTCCTGGCATCAGTTCTCACCAGGCTGCCTTCCTTGCTGGGTGCCTTACCCAGTGGCCTGGCCAGGGCACACGGTTCCCAGCCACCATCTCACCCAGGCAATAAAGTTCTCTCCTTCAATCCTCGTACATCAGCACTGTCTTCTTTCAATGGAGGCAGCTAACTTTACCACTCTGGCCTCATCCTTAGTCATGATGTCTTGTTCATAATTTTTTTTAAAAAGGGTCTCTGAATTAGAAGCAAATGGTCTGTTAAGCTACGAGTGGCATTCTGCACATAGTACAATTTGAAGGAAAAGAGAATGGAGCAACTTTCTACTCATTTTCTTGGTCATAAGCCTTGTACCTCAGCTTCCTATAGGCCGAGGCCTTGTCCTAGCTTCATTTTGCTATCATCTGTTCCCAGATCTTAATTATATCTCATTTCACCTGCTGACCATATCCCTCTTTCAATTATCCACTTTTATAAACTTGAGTGCAGACAATAGAAATTTAATTATAAAGCAACGTTTATTTAATGAATGATGAACTACAAGTACTTTACTAATTAAGGGCCGGTGAGATGGCTCAGTGGAATAAGCACTTCCCTGGCAAGTGCAGGGGCCTGAGTTCAATCACCAGGTCCACCAAAAAAAAAAAAAAAAGAAAATTAAAACAAAACAATTACTTGCACACTTCCATATAGTACCAGTACCAAAAGCTGCTCCTGAGTTTTATAGTGTCAACTATCTTGGGGTAAAACTACATGCATGTACTGGTTGATATTCAAAATGTTGTGAAATTTTCTTAGAAAAATAACAATGATTGAGGCATGGTAGCGCACACCTGTAATCCAAGCACTCAGGAGGCTGAGACAGGAAAACCGATTCGAGTTCAAAGGCCAGACTGGCCTATATAAACAAAACAAAATAAAACCTAGGCATTAGATTCATCAAGGAAAACATAATTATAATCTTTAAAAAAAAAAAAAACAGGGTCTCACTATGCAGTTCAGGTTGACCTTGAACTTACTACGTAGTAGTGCAGGCTGGCCTAAAACTCATGGTAACCCTCGTGCCTCAGCCTTCCAAGTGCTTGAATTACAGGTGTGAGTTAGCACACCTGATTATAATCTTCACCTGATAACAGTCAAATTCAAAACCTACCAAACAGGCAAAATTACAAAAGCATGAAATTCCAAGGGCACACTAACATCCTGACTGCCAGCAAAGTACCAAAAGCACATGTAAGCCACACACAGATGATGAGCTAGTAGGGAACAGAGTGCCACATGTGGACTACAGCATTTCCACCAGAACACGGCTGACTTTTACTTACAAAAGCATCTCCACTCTACCTAGCCAGTACACTTAGAACTAAGCACATTCAATTACTAACTCTGCTGATTTTCTAAAATTCTACTTGCAAATCACTAACACACGAGATCCACAATAATCCCTTAGATAAGAAGACACTGGACACCAAAAGGAATGACATTCAGTAAGGTCACCAATGCCATTTTGATGGTCCCTGCCACCACTTTCGCCTAATGGAGGGTCCTTCTGGGTGTCCTTCTATAAACAGACCCCAAACAATACTAGTTACTTAGGTGACTGTGTTAGGAACAACTTAAACAACCTGCACTAACACAGTAATCCAGAAGAAACAGCATGAATTATTCATTCAGGATGCTGAAAAGACTTGGCATTATCCGTAGCTCCATGTTCAGAATTTCCCTATCCATCCAAAATAATCAAAACAAGACTTTACTTTCCCAGTTGGCCATTCTTTCCCAGGAGGCTAAGCGACAGCATTAGTCTGTTTATCTCTCCTCTTAGTTCTGCCTCTCTAGGTTTTTGTTAATGCTCAAAGAAAATACCCTTTGTCAAGTTTCACAGCACACACAACTACAATCTGTCACGGAACTCTTCCCCCAGTCCCCTGGACTGAGCCCAGGGTCTACCTAGCTACACCCCCATCCCTTTTATTTTGAAAGAGTCACACTACATTGAACAAGTTAGTCTCAAAATTGAAATCCTCCGGCCTCAGCTTTCTGAGCTGGTGAGATCACAGGCACATGCTACCATCTTTAGCTTTTTCACAATTTCAAAGGCCTTCCTCCTTCAGTAAGACATTTTCTAGCTTCCTTTCCTTCCAGTCTCTCGTGGATAAAAACTGATGTTGAAGAGAGTATCACTTACTTAAAACTACAAATGTGAACTTGGTGAGACATTATAGCTATATGAATCAAATGCCTAAACACTTCTCAGAGAATGGGGGAAAAGAGCATCAAAAAAAAAAGAAAATCACAAAATCATACTGCAACCAAAAAACTTAGGAACCTTAAATCTTGCTTTAGAAACAGAAAAAGGTGGCTAATATTTTATGGCCAAGATATTCCCAAATAGCTTCTAAAGTGTGGGTTGGAGCTAACATCTTACACATCACAGAGTATCTTTTTCTTTTATGTTCTCTGCTTTCAGACAGGGCCTCACTACACAGTTCAGACTGGTTTTGAACACACTATGTAGGCTAGATGTCTGCCATTTGCAGACATCTTCCTGTCTCAGCCATCCAAGGGCTGGGATTATAGGCACATGCTACCATGTTCTGCCTTCTTTAAGAAAACCGTAAAAACTAGAGGACTGTCTCATTTAATCTACGTACACAGCCCACATCACACAAGGTTCTCAGCAATGCAGATGCTAGTACACTGGCCAAGAGCTACTGGTGATCGTTACCATACTGGACAGCACTTCACACCTCGGGGAAATTCGAATTTTTTGAAATTCTAATTTTTTCTGATTCTCAATTTCTCTAGTAATGGCTTGTAACTACTTAGTTACAACACGACTGAGGCTCTTGGTAAGGACAACATTCAGAAAATGTCTATCCTTTCTCTTGAGGAATAGGGACTTCCTATGCACTTTCACAGGCAGTAGACGTAGACAGAGTAGACAGAAGGGAAACTGCCGTGTGGCTCCAAGCATCTCTCCTCTGCTCGCCCAGGCCTGCGGGGCGCCCTCTCTTCTGCGTCATTCCCGCTGGGCACTTCTTTACATTTTCAATCAGCTTCTTGGGCCCTTCTCCATCACAATAAGCATGCCATGCGCCAGAATGAGTCCTGCCTTTTCAGAAGTAAGACCAAAGAATCGGGAATGAAGGGAGAAAATTCAACTCTAGGGAAACAAACTCTGACAAGCTGGAGCTGTGACCGCCCTTCCCACTGACCTGTCAGGGCCTTGTTTCCTCTGGTTCTGTGGCTACTGAAAAATGTGCAAAGTAGGGAAGGGGCCACCTACAAGAAGCCAGAGCTAAAAACAAGAAAGCAGATACCAGAAACTTCTTGGTCCGTGTCACCTTCATCCCCAGGGACAGCAGGCTCCCTGGGCAGGTCCTTGTGGTTATTTCCTCTGCTTTCATGTTGTAGAACTGCTTCCCACTAGAAGACTGTATTTTACTCATGGAAGTCCAAAACAGCTTATGAGCCTTGCAAGCGTGTGCTCACCTTGTGCCGCTGGCCACGCACTCACGGCAGCCTCCGGCGCCCTCCCTCTCTGGCTTTTCAATCCTCCCCTAACTGCTGGCCTCACTCTAACTTCAGTGGCCTCCTTGACACTGTTTCTGGCCTATTCCATCTGAATCCCTTCTTCATTTTTTTTTTCTTTTTCTCTCTTCTTAAAAAAATCTGTATTCTTTCCCCTTCTCTTTTCCAACCATTCAGTTTATTTTCTGTTCCATATGGCATTCCATAGGGGCATTTGCAAATACAACTGTAAACTGTTTGAAAGAGTGCTGTGAGCCTTCCCAGAGGCCACGGTGAAATGCTCACATGAGCCCTGGGCATCAATTCTGTGGCCTATGGTGACCATATACCTCAGTGGTGACCCTTCTGCCTTAAGATGTCCCTTGGGATGAAAAGACTATTACCCCAGGCAGAGGCTTGGAGCCCTGGACCTCTGCAGATGAAGCTGCAGGGGTACTTAGAGAAGATGTAGTTTAACTTCACTCAGGAAATAAATGCAAACTGATAATAAGAGATGCTGCTCTTTCTACATTACAAACACCCAGACTTGCAAGATTACGGAAAAAGAGAAGCAGGAAGAGGAGGAAGGGAGGAGAAGGAGGAAGAGGATCAATTCTGGTGACACAGGTGTGAAACTACACTCGCTGTTCATGGAAGGAAGATATTCTGGAGCAGCCCTTATAGGAAAACTTTTGCAAACAGGACCTTGTTATGTAGCTCAGGCTAGCTCTGAACTCACTATGTAGCTCAAGCTGGCCTCAAACTCATGGCAATCATCTTGCCTCAGCCTCCCTAGTGCTGGGAGGTTACTGCTCATACATTACCCACTGAATAATCAATGCTAGTTCAAAATTCAAACAATAGTGGGCATGGTGGTGCACACCTGTAATCCCAGCACTCAGGAGCTAAGGCAGGAGGATCAGTGGGAATTTGAGGTCAGCCTGGACTGTAAGAGTTCAAGGCCAGCTTGAATTACAGTGAGACCCTGTGTCAAAAACAACTCAAAAACTCAACATGGAGCTTCATATTAAACAATGTTTTAGCAATGCAAAAATTAAGAAAATAATAATAATAATGGAAGAGGAAAAAAAAAAAAAAAAAAAGACTAACCAAGGCAACACAGACTATTTAAGAGACAAGAAGTCAACTAATGACCTGTGAACTGCCCAACAGCAGGGGGCTACTTCCAGTGCTAGATAATGGCATCAGGGTATTTTAGCTGGAGAACAGTAACACTTTTCTACAACAATCTCCTCTTGTTCCAATCTCACCACTGGCAAGTTCAGTGTAGGTTGTGCTTTCCACAGGCATCTACCTATCTAGCATGAGTTAGTCTTAGAGCCACTTGGCAATGCAAACTGTGCACATAAAGAAGTAATTCTAGGCTTCATAACTGCTGAAGGTACAGACCTGGTCTTGGCATTGAAATACACACACAGATACACACATGTGCGCGCACATGCACAAACTACGTCTTAACACTGACAGATACTGGCTGCCTATTAACCCATCACAGTAACACAATACTTTCTTGGAGGCACCTTTAGGAAGCAGCCACCTGGTCTCCCTCACGACAGCACTTCAGGTCAGTAACTAGCCTAACTGCAAAGACAGTTTCTGTGTCTGACATTTCCACTTCTCTCTGTATTACATTACTATTCCCTTTCCCAAAGAGAAAGATCTTGAGTACTTTAAAGGATACAGCAGTTGTTCAGATACTCAGCACAGTCAATGAGACACTGTAATAAGCACTCGATAAGTTTGTCAAAACTTTAATGAAACACACAGAAACATATACTACCTTGACTTACAGCCCAACCCAGGGCCGGGGAGATGGCTCAGTGGAATAAGTGCTTCCCTGGCAAGTGCAAGGGCTTGAGTTCAATCCCCGGTTCAGCCAAAAAAAAGTAAAACAACCCAACCCAAATACCATTTCCTAATTACTATAAAATAACTGGGCAACTCAGTAATTTTTATATTCAGGCTAGTTTGTTCTCCTTGTGAAAACCAGCGAAGGCCTTATTTAACACTTCCCTGCCACCTTGAACCACCTGTGGTACATGCATGACTGTCCCATAGGGGGAGGGGGCAATGGGGGGACAAACATATCTAGTCCCTCTTATCTGTCAGTCCAATTACTAAAAAGGCTCCCATGGAACAGGCACACACATCCTACTGGTAGTTCAAGCTGCCTGGCAGCAAAACAAGTTATGGCCCATCATAAATATATTAAAACATGCTACAGATATTTGGTTAAATTTATCTCCCAAATGTGTCACAATTTAGAATTTCCTGAAAACAAAACACAGAGGAAACTCCACACATTATACAGTTAACATGTACTTTACATCCCCTCATATTTATAATTCAGATAGCAATTTTCTAACATACCAGCACATTTACATGGGAATCTATCTCTGCCTGCTCATCTGGTCTAATTTTATTTTATTTCATTTTATTTATGTATTTGGTAAAGGGTCTCACTACACAGCTCAGACTTGAAGTGATCCTCTTGCTTTCAGCCTCCCCAGCACTTAGGCATGCACCACCATGTCTGGCTGGACTTGGTGGATGGCTCAGCATGCCCCAGGGGTGGGGCTGACACAGCATGCAGGACCAAGGACTGAATGCTTGGTCTGATTTTAGAACCAGGCAAAATTTGCTTTTTTGAAACAAGGTCTCACAATGAGGTCCAGGCTGGCCTGGAACTCCTGCCTTACCCTCCTAAGATTAGAGGTGTGTGCCACCACACCTGGCTTAAAATTTTCTAAGAGCTAAGAAACACCCAAAAACAGAAAACTAAGCCCTGAAGAGAAAGGAGAAAAAAATCCTGCATTTTATACAACTAATGAATTTTCCACCTCTGAAACCCATTTCAATTTTTTATATATTTCATATATATTTCACAAATTTCATATATATATATGTTTCATATGATATATATAAAATCTGTTTCTTGTAGGCTGGCCTTGAACTCACTACGTATCCCAGGCTAGTCTCAAACTCACTATGATCCTCTTGTTTCAAATGCTGGGACTGTCAGTATGCACCACCACACTCAGCTGTATTTTTCTTTCCTTTCTTCTGTTTGAGACAGGGTCTCACCACGTAGTTCAGGTTGGACTTGAAGTCACCGTGTAGCCCAGACACCTCAGACTCAAGGCAATCCCCTGGTTGGCCTCATGAGTGCTAAGATTATAGATGTACACTGCCACACCCAGCAATTTTTCCATCTTAAAATGCCAGAATTCTAAGGCTGTATTCTCATACTGCTTCTCACATTCAGTTTCTTTATGAGCTATTTTTACAAATATCCTGGTAATTTTTTACACTGGAACATTCTAGGCATCAGAATATGATGGGGGCGTGCTGTGCGTGCTCTGCCCCCAGGGCACGAGCAACAGCAATCTGTAGTGCGTGCCCATATTCCCAGCACTTGGGAGGCTGAAAACAGGAGAATCACTATGAGGCTGATCTACATGGTAAAACCCTGTATGCCATGACCCTGTCCTAAATTTAAAAGAGAAAAAAAAATATGATGGCATTGGTAAAATAACAGCTTATTTTCCTGCTTTGCATGATAGATCACCAAGCATGACTTTTTATATTTTTAAAGCGTTATAAAATAAATGAGACCTAATGTGTGTGTGTGTGTCTGTGTATTTAATTTTTATGTATTTGGTGCAGTCTCACTATGCAGCTTGGACTTGTACTGATCCTTCTGTTTTCAGTCTCCCTAGCACTAGGATTACAGGCATGTGCCAAGTCTTGGTGGCTGGTTCAGCATGCCTGGAGACAGGGCCAGCACAGCATGCAGTATCGGGATCCAACCTGGGTCCCTGCACTTGCCTAAGCAGGCACTTAGTTCACTGAATTATCTTGCTGGCCCTTAAAATATTTATTATTTGGCCCTTTATGAAAAAATTTGCTGACCCTGTCTAGGATACTTTTATTACAGTCTACCCAATAATTTCAGATAATTTGTATGGGGGATGCTCACAGTGAATCATCAGAATCTACAGTGATGAACAGAGCCAGAGCCCTTTGTGCAGTATGTTACTTGCAGTCCTCAAATGCACCATGCAGTTAACACAACCAGCTCAATCATGTTTAGAATGGGGCACCTCAGGGAAGCTCGAGTATCAGATGAGCAGAGTAGTGCCTGGATAACCTTGCCCATTACAGCACTAGGTACCGAAAGTGGCAGAGAGCTGGGACACTGGAAACCCTTTCCTCTCAAGAGAACTCAGACCAACTGGTAAGTTAAATAAGCCGCAGAATTTTCTCATCTTATGCTTCCCCTATTACACTTGGCTAAAGGAAAAAAATCCTCCTGTGATTTCTCTAAATCAAGAGTAGATAAACAGATCTAAAAAATCTCTAATGTGTTTTCTAAGTGAGTTTTCTTAGAGAGTTCTCACATAAGTAGCCAAAAGAAAAACTCAGTAACTCACTCCAGAGCGGGTCTCAGAACTCTGACTTTTAATGCTTCTAATATTCGATTTAACTCCACAAATGGCTCCTTCTGACTTGGGTCTACGGAAAGGCCAGATTCCTGAAAAAGCAGAAAGAACTTTTGTTAGCAGTAAGTAACCAACAGAAAGGCACAGTGGTAAACATGCCCTAGATGACAAAATATGAAGCAAGCCATCATAATTTATTGTTAACAGTCGTTTCTGTGGTGGAGCCCAGTAACTGCCCACCCCCACTCCCACCATAGTACTAGAACCCCTAAATCTTAGCTGGGTGCAGGACTGTGAAATAAAGGTGAGCAACACTTTTCAAGACTTTTAAATCTTGGCCAATGAAATACAAACATGCACACTCTGTCCTTCCTGGAACACAATGGCCAAAAACAGCAGAGCTGCATGGAGTATTTGTCTACAGAGCTACATCAAACATAGCTATCATATTTTCTGTGGGTGCTCACTATCTTCTACTTCTGGGTGTGAAAAACTTCACTCTAAGTCATCATTATCCAGACCTTTGCTACTAATTTATTGTAAAAAGAAAAAAAAAAAAAAATGCATGTGGACACACACACAACTCCTACAGGTTACAAAGAAAGACCTGACTTGCAACTTACTTTAATAGTTTACAATAGAACAGTCTGGGACATGAACAGGGGACTGAATCCCAGACCCTTCATGAAGAACCTGCATGGCCTAGGGCTTTTTCTCCAGACCTCAAATTTCTCATGTGCTGATCAGGGTAATTTCTCCTTGATGGGGTTGCAGGGAGGACTAAAGCCGGGTTTTGCTTGAGGTAACTACTTAATAGGTAGCAGCTGCTATTAGGACTACAAGACACTGGGGAACTGTTTGCGATCCCTGAGCTTGTTGCTAGCAGAAATAAAGAAGCAATGCTCACCGAATATAAATTTCACTCTGAAATTCATTTGGCAAGTTTCTTTAAAGGTTAAATCAGAAGAACAAACACTAATTTTATCTCTGCTATAGGAACCTTCCCTCAAAAGAGGAGGAATTATCACTTTTGATCCCTCTGAATCATGACCAGCTTACTAGGCCAGAAATAAAGACCAACTCAGATTAAGCTTCAGGCCCACAATCTCAGCATTTAAGAAAAAAAAAATCTTCCTAGTAACTAAATAAAAAATCCTAGTAATCCCTAATAATTAAAAACCTACCTTGGGCCAGGGAGATGGCTCAGTAGAATAAGCACTTCCCTGGCAAGCGCAAGGGCCTGAGTTCAATCCCCGGTTCCTCAAAAAAAAAAAGAAAAAAAATCTACCTGCAGGGCCAAGGATATAGCTCAGTGGTGTAGCAAGCACAAGGCCCTGAGATTAATTTTTGGTACCAAAAACAGTAGCAAAAGAAAATCTATTAAAAGCTCACTCCACTCTGTAAATAATCTCAACAACTTTCCCTTCTCTCTCTCTTTGTGCTGGCCCAGTCCCCGTGCCTGCTCTCCCAGCACCGGGTGGCGGCCAGGGCTCAGGCATGCTGACAAGTGCTCTCAGGCCCTGCCTCTTTTCCATATCCTCCCCCTGTGGCCCTGATACCTGGCAGAGTTCCTCGGCTACATCCAGCATTCCCTGCCGAAAGAAGTGCTCCACCATCACCTCATTGAGAAGCCGCTGGCTGTCTGCCTGCCAGCAGCCATCTATTCCCACACTGCTGATGTCAGAATCAAAATTCTGAAAAAGAAAAAAAGGCATCATGAACACATGATTTCTTCATCCCATCCAACGGAATGGGATGAAATGGTCTACATTTCACTGAGATCCTCACAGTAACGCACCCAACTGATCAAAGCTATCACAACAGTTTCCATTGCTTCTTTGTGCACTCTGCACAGACTAGTGCTCAAAAAAACCCAAAAAGCAAAAACAAAAAAATGCATATTTTAATGACACATTCAGAGGAGATTAGGCACATTCTCAGTGGTACCACCATAGGCCTTACAGAGTACTTAGGAAAAATGCATAGATCTAAGAGTAACTCCTGTGCAAATGACATCAGATAAGTAAACTAATTTCTAGGAATCACACGATAGCAGTATTTTCAGAATTACACAGTGATGACCTATAGAAGTCCTCAGAACAACACCATCTGTGGTGCAGAGAAGTCACATGTGCCCAGGATGGGAGACTAACTAAGCCAGGATTTGTCCCAACAACTTCAGTACAGCAGGCAGAGCAGAGAGAAGGTGGGTTTGCTAAACCTACAGACTCAAGAAACTCAAGTGTAGGGCCAGACAGACAGCTCAGCTCCTGTGGTCTGACTTCAGTGGTTTAGTTTAAATATCTTAATAATACCTTCCAAGTTGCCTAGTAATAAAAACCTACAGACTGAAGAAACTCAGCAATCCACAGACTTGGAAACAAAACCCAACTCAGGTGAACTGCTATGGTATAGTACACACAAGATGAAAATGACACTGAAACAACAACCTAGAAAGACTAGTTAATGCTTGTGGTGTGAAACCAATCACGTCAACTTAAACAGATGAAGAGTACTGAAGTATAACGTTCAAAATTTTGCTGAGCATGGGAGTGCACATCTATAATCCCAAAACTCAGAAGGCTGAGGCAGGAGGATTGCCATACATTTGAGGCTAGCTTGGACTACACAGTGAGACCCTGCCTCAACAAAACAAAACATCAAAATGCTGAAGGTACAAAGAAAAATATTTGGCATACAAAGAACCAAAAACACCTCGAAAGATGATCAATACATACGGACACCAAAATGACACAATGTTGGAATCATCCAAAGACTTCAGAGTACCCAAGAATAAGGCAAACACACACTCTTGAAACTAGATAGAACGGCAAATACTTGGAAGACACAGTAACCAAAATACAGAATTTCCTCGGATGGGCTCAGAAAAGGAGAATAAAAGTGGCAGTGGAAAAAGCCAGTGAAGATTCATCTGAACAACAGAAAAAAGGTTTTAATGACAAAGCCTCAACAACCTGTAGGAAATTAAAGGATCTAACATTTATAACATCAGAAAAGCAAATGAGAAAGAACGTGGCTTAGTTGAAGTATCTGAACAATGCCTTCCAAGTTGCCCAGTAATAAAAACCTACAGACTCAAGAAACTCAGTGTAGGGCCAGCCAGACAGCTCAGCTGAATAAAGCGCCTGCTTAGAAAGAGCTCGGCGGCCAGGGTCGATCTGGGACCTGACGCGCCAGCCCCACCTCCAGGGCAGGCCGAGACCAGGACTGAGACTGGGCATATGGTGCCGCAAGCCTGTGATCCCAGCGCTTGGGAGGCTGAAAACAAGGAGAATCACTGAGTCTGAGCTGCACGCACAGTGCGACCCTGTACCAAATTAAAAAAAAGAAACTCTGTACTCCAAGAAGAAAAAATTCTACCCAAATAAACATGTCATAGTCAAATGGTTAAAACCTAACAACAAAACAAAACAAAACAAAAACCTTTAAAAGCAGCCACAGAAAGTAGCTCCAATAACTGTTGTCTCAAATGCAACTACGGGGGCCAGAAAGAAGTGGTGCGACATTCAAGTTAAAAAAGACGACATTATCCCTGAAAAGTCTATACCCAGCACAAATATCCGCAGAGAATGAAGATAAAATTACCACAATAGTTTTTTTTGGTTTTTTTTTTGCAGTACCAGGGATTAAATGCAGGACCCTGCATTTGCCTGGCAAGCACTTATTCTACTGAGCTATCTCCCCAGCCTACAATATTATCTTTCTTATTATTATTACTATTATTATTATTTGTGACCACAATCCTTAATGAAGGAAAACAAAACACTTTCAGATGAGTATGTTGCTGGCAACCTTGGCTCTAAAGCAACTGCTTAAATCGAGTTTTTCAGACAACAAACAAGGAAAACCAAAGCGGGAGCATGGGAGCGCAGCTCCACATCAGGATCTGAACGCCTGCTGCCCCTCACTTTTCACAGGCACTGTCCCCAACGAGCTTCGAGCACATACATCTCTGTAAGCACACAAAGCCAACTTGACAAAGTCGTTTTGATAGAGCTGAAATGACCATCCTAGTCAATCAGTAAGGAACTTTTGTTCTGGACAGTGAACAAATGGGAATGAACAAATAAGTAAATAAAATAAAGGGGTCAGGGAGATGATGGCTCAGTGAAATAAGCACTTCCCTAGTAAGCGCAAGGGCCTGAGTTCAATCCCTAGTTTCGCAAAAAATATAATATATAAAATAAAAAGGACTAGCAGTTTAGCTCACTGTGAAAGCCCTGGATTTAATCTCTTGTACTGCCACCAAGGGGAAAAGCAAAACCAAACCCAAAACAGATGTTGATCACCTAGAAAACTTTTTTAAAGAGTCTAACATTTAAATACTATCCTCTGGCCTTGTTATAAAGTTTACAGTGTTGCCCTCATAAGCCTTTATAACATTACGGCTTAGCAAGACTATGGTTCCCCAATACATGAGTGAGAAAAATCAAAAAATCCCTACACTCAAAATATCTCTATTCTTGGGAAACAGGTACCAGGGAGCGAGCAATGCAGTCTTGCAACCGCTCTCCCCCCTCTGCTTGTCCAGTGTAAAAACCACTGAGGTGACAGGAAAACTTCTTACTTGCTTCTTACTCTGGTCCCAGGAAGGAAAGAAGCTTAGACATAACAAGAGGCTGAGGGACTGCACGGCAGGGTGAAACTGCTTTGCTCTGACTGCAGCTCCTTACACACCGTTGCATCAGAGCTGGCACAGGCTCCAGCTTCTGTTGCTAGGCGACCAAGTGTATTTGCATGGCTGCCCAGAAATCAGCAGCACTGCAAACCGGCCAAGAGGTGGCTGACAGAGAAACACCGGACTATTATTAGTATCTCTATTGCACTGTAATTTTTCCTTTCTTACTTTCAAAGCAAAAAACAAAACAAAACAAAAAATCCTGGCATGTTGTTCTTAAGGATTCAAATAAACCAAAAGATAAAAAAAACAGTTAAAGGTGTGTCCACCTGGAGAAAATGGTATGGTGCGGAAAGAAAAGCCCAGGCACATGGAGTCTGAAGGCTGGGAGGAAGTAAGTTACAGAGCACCCTATGGGAGCACCCTGCGTCTCTGGCCAGTGAACATGCTCACAAATCAGTTGGACTTTAGGACTTGCTTTCATTGCAAAGAACCTATTTCTAAAATATATTTTATAAATTTATGTTATTAATGGCCGTGACTCATCCACAATGCTGACAATGACAAAGGATCTAAAGAGTGAGGTACAGGATTACAGGATAAACCCTGAGGGGACTTGACTGACCTCATCAGATACCAAAGTTATATTTTTTGTTATATAGGTCTTGCTTTAGCTCAGTCTTAACCATCCAGCAGAAAAGCATAAAAATGAGGTATATAAAATAAGGCCATAGTAATAAGTTGAGCTGTAAATGGCTCTAGTCAACAACTTACTTGGTTAATCCATACTATTGTGGACTGCTGGACTATGTTGGATTGTTTCGCTGAATTCAAGCACCTATAATAATTGAATGACAATAGAATTCCCATCTCTTGACAGGACTACACAAAAAAAGGGGGGGATACAAAGGAAGAACCATTCTTGCTTGTATAAACAGTACCGTTAGAATAAACATGCAGTACTTTTGTGTAATTCTATGAGAAGATTTGTACTAATAGTGTTTGGACAGGATATGCTGTCTGCCTCTTGTACTATGGATAACCACTAGAAAGATAATGTAAAAAGTATTAATTATTGAAACTGTATTATAATTCAGCTTAGAAAAAGGTATACAGCTACATTCTCTTAATTCATTGATTAGAGGCATCTGTTCTAATACTGTTTGTAAATAGAATATCACATATGCACCTTGTACAACAAAAAAAACACTACAAAAACAATATACAATATATTAATTATTGAATCTGTTCTACTAATTATTGATTTGAAACTGTCTCATTGCTATTTGTTCAATAAAATAAAAAATAAAAAATTTATATTACGTTGTCAACAGTGACACATAATTTCCTATGTACAAGTTCTCTTAAAAGTATTTCTTTTTAATTTCACATTTACTTTGAAGAAAAATGTGTGCACAAATTGAACAAAACATTATTATTCTAACTATTGGAAATTAGTTTTCCTTCTTAGCATCCAGTTAATATGGCGTAACAATGAGACAAGCTGTTAAGGACCCTTAGCAGCTCCTCTCAGACTTGGGAAGACAGGTACTTTACATTCAACCCACAAAAGAGTAATATTCAGAAGTGCTTGTAAACAAAATCTCCTATTAATAAAAAAGACAATCTAATGGGAAAAAAATGGACAAAATTAATGACACTTATGAAAGAGGGCAATCCTAAGGGTCAATGAGATGTTCAAACTCAAAGGTCACCAAAGAAGGGTAAAACCAGTAGAACTATTCTCATCCACACACACCTGATTAATTTTAAATAACAACATACATAGGGGAGTAATGAGGAAGAAGGAACTGTCATATGCATTTAGTAAGTCACAGTCAATTTACAGCTTTGGTTGTAACTTGGTATCGAGTCTTTAGGGAATACATTGGCAATGGCTACTGAAGCTGGTCATGACACACATGGCCTGTGATAAAATAATCTATACTTAGGCATTCATCACACAACAGTGCTGTACAAACATGTACATCTATCTAATGGTGTGGCATAATCACCGGGGGGTGTCTGGTGTTTTTGGACAGGTCTCACTATATAATATGTCAGGCTGGCCTTCAATTCATTCTATAGCTCAGGCTGGCCTTGAACTTGAACTCAGTCTCCTAAGTGCTGGGATCACAGGTGTGCACCACCAACCATGCCCATCATAATCAACATTTTGAAGATGCATCTTTAGAGGGCAACACTACCTTTTAGACAATGATGTCCTCTCTATAATACTCATCCTTCTACTTTGCTCTCAGAGTGAAGAGACAGGTAGATTCACACCAATCCATCCTTACTTGGTAAACAGGGGGAATAATGCACTAAGCCATTCTGCAGAGCTTTTTTACAAGCTCAAATGCTCTAGAATCTCACCGTAGATCCTTCTCTGGAGAGGGAAAGTTGGGCTTTCCCTGTCATCTGTCACATGGCTTCACTGGCTCCAGGGTGTGTGCCTCAGTTTCTTGCCACATTCCTGTGTTCTTATTCCTTGCTGTTATCTGTTGTAACCTTTCTGCTGTGGTCAATCTGCTCCCCTCCTTGCTACATACATCAGAGAAATTTGAGTGACTATTAGCCCCCACCCTAGGGATGCATCTCTTGCCATCCTAGAGGCAAAGTAGAAAAATTCGAACATCAGGTACCCTCAGGGCAGTAGAGACTAAGTTTCCCAAGGAATGCCAGTTAAGAAGGCTGCTCAATTTATAATCTAGACTCATCCCAGATTTCCACTTGCTCTCTTCTAAGTTGTGACCTCAGGCAGGTTACTTAATCTTTATTTTCACATCTATATCCCAGGATCGTAATCCCAACCTTACAAAGTGTTGATGATGATTAAATTAAATGATGTTCGAAAACCCTGTACTAGTATACACCCAAAAATAAATCTTTCAATATACAGTGCTGTATCCAAAAGCCAGGCCTTGCCACCCAATCTTCTGATGCTATAGTTGGAAGAATTAGAAGAATTTTCATCACACACTATTAACTATGAAGTACAGCAATGGAAGTATTAAATAAATTCATTAATTTAAAACCATTTGAAGAGCCATGCATGGTGGCACAAGGGTATAATGTCAGCACTTTGGAGGCAGCGTAACCTAACTTGGGTGCAACACTAGGCACAATATTCCATCTTCGCATTCAGATAAAGTCCAATTCTCTGACCCTGCATCCTAACATCAGACCTGACTGCAAAGATCCAGGCTTTCCTATGGCCTGATCTATAATTCAACAAATAATTGTTATTAAATCACATAGCTTCATTCTGTCTGGAACAGGAGTAGTGAGAAAAGCTGAGGCACACACCCTGGAGCCAGTGAGGCCACGTGACAGATGATGGGAAAGCCTAACTCTCCCTCTCTCTTCAGAGAGTGATCTACAGAGAGAAGAGGGCAGAACACAATTGCTTTCAGGTGCTGACACTCACTGTGACGAAAAGAGAACACCTAGTGCTCAAGTAGTACAGAGGTCCTTCCCCCCTCCAGGCACCTAGGGGGCTTCTCACCCAGCACAGACCAGATCTCCAGGGCTACTCATCCCTCCAGGGTTCACACATTCCCAGTTCCCCAATGAAGGCGCCACTTAGAAAGCACCAGGGGACTGCAGTGCCCTACCTGTGGCAGGCGGGACGAGGCAGGCCCCCCCTCAGAACAAGCACTGCACCCTAAGCAAGCAGGGCACACACTGGGAATATGCAGCTCCTATTCAACCACAGAAACTTACAAGCAAGCCTTCCTCCTTGACCTTGAGAATACAGTATTTTACTTTATGCTTGTAGAAATGTAGGCATCGCCCACCACATTTTCTTCAGTTACTATCTAGTTATTGGTGCAGAAAGATACTTTAAGCTTCTGTCTGGGATCCCAAGGCTAGCATGGCATGTGGTACCAGGGATCGAACTTGGGACCTTACGCTTGCCAGGCAGACACTTAGGCTGCCAACCAAATTATTTTATTCTTAAGAAATACATTCTTGGCTTTTTATCACTATTTCCTTTTGTAACTTTGACAACTACATATTCATTTCCACTAATTCTAATAATCCCACCCAAAATATGTATCGAAGTATGTCTGTTTCATAATTCTCCTCTAAGAGTCAGCTATCTAGGTTTCCAGTCTTTGTCTTCCTTAACACTAGCATGCCTCTACTGCAGTACAGCAGGACTTACACATCGCACAACAGAATCTTAGAGGCCGCTGGGCATACCTGTAATCCTAGCTCTCTGGGACCTGAGACAGGAGGATCACAAGATTGAGCCCAGCCTGGCAACCCAGACCTTGTCCCCAACAACTAAGTAAACATAATTCAAAAGGGCTGGGGGTATAAACTGGGTTCAATCCCCATTACCTAAAAAAAAATTTTTTTTTTTTTTTAGAACCAGCACGTACGTAACTTCAGCTACTTTCTGTACAGGACCTTCTCCTCTCTGTCCACTCTTCTCCCTTGTACCCATCACTCACGCACAGGTAGTTCCTGACTGCTTGCTGAGCTCTCTAAAGAGTGTGGCACTGTCTCTGCACCCCGACTCTGCTCACTGTAACACAGTCGCATTCGCCTCGCGGTGCAGCTGCCCCCTCTAGCGGTGCGTCGAGGAAAGGTGCAGTCACAGTTTAGCCACAGTCTCTCAGCACTGTTGGTCCACTACCATGGGCTCACTGTCTTTTGTAAGAACAGAGGCCTCAGTGTGAACCTCTTCCACGACTACACACTTCCAAGTTGCACTCCCTGTTCAAGTAACCCCACTAGCGATCTGGGGCCTTGGCTTCCTCATATGTCAAACGGGAATGCCATACATGCTTCATGGGATACAAATGCTGTAGAAAATCCAGTCCAGGGTCTGCAGCAGGCTGTTCTCTCCCTACCCTTGACTACTCCTTATTTTCATCCTATTTAATAAAGTCAACTAATCCTCCACTACTGTCCTTTACTCTGCTTTCCTTTGGACTCCTGTTGAATCAAGTCCCCACCCCTCAGGCCCTCTTCCCCCACTTGCCTTTCCTCAATATAACCTTTCCCTGCTCCCCACAGCAGCAGCCCCCTGATTGAAGTCACTCCTCAAGTCTTGGACAATCAAGCAGGACTCCTTGGCCCCTTCCCTCGCCCCACCACCATGTGCTCTGTCCCAAGTTCCATACCTCGGCATATCTAAGAAAAGAACTCTACAAACCTCAGCTAAATAAGAGCATGCTTCTTCCCAATTCCATACAAACTTTCATCTCAGGATCTTTGCAGTTACTTTATTTGTACAAGAAGTACTTTTACATGATTAAACCAGTCTGTAATCTTAAAGGTGACATACTATCCTTTTAGCTTCTAACTCCATAGCACATTTGAGACACTTTGAACCCTTACTATTTAGTTCAGTGACACACACAGCTGCAAAGTCTAAAACACTAATAATTATTGACTTTCTTACATAACAAAAAATCAGGTCAAATAACTAAGCAAACTACTGAACAAAATGCCCCAAGGACAGAATTCTGTAATTTCTAAAAGTAAGGAGGAAATTAAAAACAGTACAATACACTATCTTGAAAAAACAAAAACATGACACTGAGTCTTTTTTTTGTTTCATTTTGAGACAGGGTTTTATAAAGTAATCCAGGCTGGCCTTGAACCATGTAGCCCTCACTGGTCTCAAACTCCTGGTGATCCTCCTACCTGAGCCTCCCAATTGCTGGGATTAGAGATGTGCACCAAGCCCAGGTACATGTCAAATGATCTTAGGGCTGGTACTCTTTAATTAAAATGAGATCGTCATACTACGGGCATTTTAAAATGTCAACACATTAACATGTGCCCACCAGCTTGAACCATCGGTGACACACTCACAACCGCTCCAAGCAGGACTGTATCACTTGGATCACCAGTAATACAAGCCAGCACCCAATGGGACAGCCATGCAGGCACGACCAGTGGATCAAGTCTCCCAGCAGTAAGACATACAAACTATGGCTCCACTCTGAATGTGTCAAAGCAGAAATCTTCTACAACTTTTTATAAACCTGTAATGGGAGGCTCAGGCAGGAGGATTACCTCAGTGCAAGGCCAACTTGGGCTACCTAGTGAGTTCAAGGCTGGCCTGAACTGCACAGGGAGACTTGCATGGTGAGACCCTATCTCAAAACCTGATCTCAAAGTAAATAAACAAAAGTTAAAATATAAAATGTCAGCTAATACCACAAAGTTTTCTGCTTACATATTCAGAGAAGTCATAACCAGAGACTATCAACATGTAAGTCTTAAAACACTAAAGGGGAAAAAAAATTAGCATGTCAGAATACTGGTGTTTCTTTTACACCAGTCAATCTGCTCATGACAATGTCCTAGGCACACTGAAATGGACCCTATAAATAATAGCATTTCAGAGTAAAAAATTTCTATCTCAGCCCAACCACTGACTGTGTCTGTGAACGTCTGCTTCCTGAATGTCAATGTTCTTATCTACAGGATAAGGATAAAAATGCTTCTTCAAGAGTCTTCTGAGAAAGGTGCTGGTAAACATGAAGGTGACTAACATGGGTACAGTAATGCACAGGTCTGATGACTCGAACATTCCTTTGTTGTGGGGTAGAAGATGACACAGGTCTCACTGCGTAATCCAAGCTGCCGTCACACTCACAGCGATCCTCCATCTCAGGACCAGAGCACTGTGATCACAGACATGTGCCACCACACCCAGCTATCAACTGGTCCTTTCTTAACCTTCCTCTGCTCCCAGAACGGCCAAGTATTTTTCCTCATACACTATTCCACATCCCTACTCAGATGAATCTGCAGAAATTAAATACTCATAGCTTTCTGGTTTCAGGCAGGATTTAATGGTCCAATTTTCACTTTAGACCAATTATTGTCAAAATATTTTTAAAAACAAAAACAAAAAAAACCCCACAGCTCATAAAAGACCCACTGGCTTCCCTACTGTCATCCTGTAAGGAAAGAGCACGTGTCCATCGAAGGGCACTTGGGAGCGGCTGGACAGCATTCCAGCCTATTACACAGGTCTCTGTTGTGGTATCTACAAGCCTTAGGTGCCTCAGCAGCTCCAGCCTTACCCAGTTTGCACAACACTGATTCTTGAGTCCACTCAGCCTTACCACAAGCTGCCCTGAGCATGCACCTCCTACCAGGCTTGAGTTCAGAGTGGAGGACTTATAACAATAGAGTCTAATGTGACAAGAGCAACACAGAGTCCCGCACAGACATGAGAAGACTGTTCATAACGCCTAGGGAGCTTCTAGGCAGCACTTCCTCTTTAGCTAAAGCTAGTAAATGCTCCATGCAGGTGGAGAAAGTGTGCTGAAAGATGTTATCAAACTGGGCTCAAAGACCCAGGCTTTCTCTGTGGCTCTGAACTGTAGGCCAGCACAGACTGTACCAGCTCCATAACAGTTTCATATGATGGATGAAAGAATCCAGGTCACCTGGAATCTTATGAGTAAGAATAAATTATAATATATAATCAGGAATATTCACCTCAAAGAGCCCATCCCCTCAAAGTCAGAATGTAGATTATTCATTATAAATGTATTTGTACATTTATAATATTTATAGTATACACTTACACATTTATAATAGATATTTCTGTTTTTGGCACCAAATACCTCCAAATGCTTTTGCCTTAGAAATTAGTCAAGGCAGCTGATGACCCCCACAGGCGTATCTGTAAAGACCCACTGGGTCTGAAGACGACATGCTCAGCAAGTCCCCAACAAGGAAGACTCAAAGAAAAGAGGGTTTTAACAATACTTGTGACAAGACAACAGACTTCAACCAGGAAACAGGAGGAAATGCTCGCAGTCTATTGGCAGCACAAAGGGCAGCTGGTGCACTGTTCACTCAGCTCTTTCTGACCCAAGCGGTCCCTGGCCCACACCCGAGGTTATGGTCATGAGAAGACCCCCCCCCCAAAGAATCAAGGGTCTTCCCTGGTTACAGTCTCTGACTACCCCAGAAGTCCTGTCATCTCTGTCATAGTGCCCTCTGGTTCCCCGGTCCAGAAGAGGACCCTTTGTAATTACAAGCAGCCAGTCTGGTGGCTTAGCGGCTATCGCCAGGAGCCTACTGTGAGCTATCAGAATTGACAGATGCCTTGATCACATTCTGCCACCAAAATCTAAAATTTCTTTCTTTTTTTTTTTTCAAATCCTGCCTCAGGTTTATTTGTACATAGAGCACAGGAGGACACCAGACCCTGACAGATGGCACCCTGGGGGGGGAGTCACACCAGTCCCTCTACTTTTACATCAGCAGAGCCTTTTACTATGGAGCCTTCAGGGGGCCTGGGCATCTTTGGGAGCCTGGGCCTTGGCTGGAGCCTGGGCCTCTGGCCGGCAAGGCCTGCGACCCTTGGCAATGCAAGCACAGATACGCTTCCCAAGCTTGGGGTGAGCTATC
>PVKA01006497.1:59067-83504 GCA_004027165.1 Ctenomys sociabilis
GGGACTGGTTATATGTGCTGTGGTTCTTGGACTTGGCCATAACTGCATTGTAAACCCCAAGTACCATGTGTCTAAAACCACCTAAAATTTCTTAAATATCACCAGTAGTTACTACCCCAGGAACTGAAGGTTCCTTCTCCACAAGTGATTTAAGACGACCATTTCTAAAGGGCCCTACCACTAGTCCCATGGCCTTGAAGCTAATGCACATCAAAGCTCTCCAGGTATTACTTACTAACTGCAGGTTTCCAATACCATGGTTCTGAATAAGTCCCTTCACTGCTAAAGCTGTGTTCACTGCCTTGGGGTTAGCAAACAGGCTCCACAACCTCAGAGGTGTCTCTAAGACTATGTATTGCCTTCCCAGGTCTGCTGATGTCACCATAGGCCCAATAATACAGCTAGAACCCTCACACTGTGAACACCATTCTCTGACCTCTGCCAAAACCTTCATATCACATGGAAGTAGTGACAGCTCACTGAAACGCCAGTAACATGTCTATATGCCATAGCCAAACAAATTCCCAGAGCTCTTGCCCCACAGGCCTTTCCTAACATACCTACCAGTGAACAGGACCTCCTTGGAAGCAGTTCTGACTTAGCCTCAAGCCCAACTTTCTAATACTATAAGATTGGTCTCTAAGATAACTTCCAACAGCTGGGTGACCCATGAGTTAGACTCACTCTTGGGATTCAAGGAGCTTCTGTTTTCCGTTACAGCCATCACTGTTGTGCACACGGATGTAGCAATTCCTAAAACTGCACATTTAGAAATGCCTTTTCTACAGACCACTCTCCTCAGACATTTGGCCTGCTCTTCCAGAAGTTTACTATGTGTGAGCAGAAATGTCCACAACCAGCCACTATCTCCCCACAGGTTCAAGCAGTCAGTGTTAGCAGAGAGCTGGGCTAATCTGGTAGGTCCCATGAGGACAAGGAACTTCCTGAGCAGAGCTGGCCCAGTGGTAAAAATACTGCTTCTGAGCCAACAACTACCTCAATAACTGCTTCCTCAAGAAACACACACACACACACACACACACACACACACACACACACCCCAATAATTCAATGAAAGGAACTAGTTTTGCTGGCTAACCACCAACTAACTCACTCACTCACACAGAAGGCAATGCTAAAGAACAGCAACTAGCATGCCATAGAAGATAAGGTAAGGGTGAGGTAAGAGTCCCAAAGGTGTTATTCCAGTCAACCCTTAACAGACATAGCTGCAGCCAGAGAGCTACTCAGGAAGTAAGAAAAGTTACTCCTGTAAACAAACTCCCACATCCAGGGTTAAAATTTCTCTGTAACTATTTTCATCATCAAGGCATAAAGAACAAAGTTATATAAGGAGATGGGTTTTTTATTTTTTAAATAGTAGCAAAAGAACTTTAACAACAGCAACACAGGGAAACCAGAGCTATAAAAGTTATCAAAAGAAAAGGGCTAGCAGAAAATGATTTGGAACACCTAATGTTACCAAAACACTGTCAGGAAGGGGCTGCTAAAAGTTCCAAATGCTCCCTTCAATACTGTACCTTATCAATGGCTTTCCCAACCCGAGAAACACTGCTATGGATGTCTTTGTGGTCCGATGCCAATTTCTGAACGGTGTCCTTTATTCTTTTACAGCACTGTGTCAAAACAAGTGAAAGCGTCCCTGATAATTCAGCATCTTGGCCTATTAAAAAGAAAGAAAGGATTGGTTACTTCCAAAAGACGATAAATAGACCCTCTGGAACATCGAACTTGGAAAAAAGGGAAGGGGTAAAAATACCCAGTACCAGCTTTGAAACAAATGGTTAGATTCATAGATATTATTTTTTCAAGTGAAATTTTTTTTTTTTTTTTTTTTTTTAACTCAGGCCCTGGGCTATCTCCCTGGCCCCTTAAGTGAAACTTAAAAAAGTATGTGAATTTATAACTAGAAATAAAACTTCAGCATGAAATAAACTACTTTATAATTGGAGAAAAAAGCACAAATGTGACTACTGTGAATTACCTTGCAGAAACTTGCTAGTCAACTCAATTAAAATGTTTAAGCCTCAGAACATTTTGGTTGCTCTATATTCTTTACATTCTATATAAGTAACTAAAAAAAAAAAACATCAAGGAGACTTCTCTGGATACTATGATGTACACAAAAGAATTAACACAACAGGCCTGATACTGTAGTCCTTAGAAAATCCTGCATGCCAAACTGGTCACCAGCTGACCTCTGAACTAGGAATTCAGGACTAGGTCCCACGAGGACAAGGAACTTCCTGAGCTGGCCCAGTGGTAAAAATGATAACTGCTTCTGAGCCAACAACTACCTCAGTAAACTGCTTCCTCAAGAAACACACACACACACACACACACACACACACACACACACACACACCCTGAGAAGAATGGCTCTATATAGCCAGGTATGGTGGCACATGTCTATACTACCACCCCTCTGGGAGGCAGAGGCAGGAGAATCATAAGTTCAGGCCCAAAGACCCTGTCTCAATGATCCTGTGTTCAATCAATCCCTTAGCCACCCTGGCTCTCTACACCTAAACTGTTGTACAATGTAGCTCAGGGAAAACACTTGCTTTTCTTTTAGGATCTGGTCTAGGCAGAGGGTGCCTGCATGATCAGCCCTGAATGCAAGCCCTGAGCATTGAGCTGCTACTTGTAATAACTTGTTGCAAGAGAAATTAAACAGGTCCTAGGTGCTCCACTGGAAGAGCACTGTCGGAACCTTTCTCCTGGTTTCCTCTGAACTTTTGTCCTGTGACCTTTTTCTCTCTGTATCCTTCTGCCATAATAAATGTGCTGACAATCCACTGAGTTGCTAAGATCTCTTGGTAAATTGCTGGGACCTACGCGTGAACTTGGGATCTCCAACTCATGATGAAGCACTGAAGGTTACTGCAGTATACTGCCTCTTTCCCTGTGCTAACTCCTTCCAAACGGTTCATCTAGAAGGAAAGGAAAAGAACAGGGAGAGACGACAAATCCAACTCCGTATCCTCACCAGGAAGCAACAGCTGCTTTCTGAAATCCTACTCAATATTCAAGCAATGGCTCTTTCCTGTGTCTCTTAAACTTGCATCTACATCTGACTCACCAGCAGGCCTAGTTAAAGTAGTTGGTAGTTGGACTCCCACTCACCAAAGTTTCTCATTCTATTGGGGGGCGGGGTGGCCAACAGTATTCATTTAACAAATACGTACTATGTAACAGGGATAGCAGTAAAACAGAATATCCAAAAATCCCTACCTTTCAGGATTTTTGTAGTGAAATAACTACTAAAAATCTCTTATTTCTCATGACAGCTATAACATAACAAATAAGCAAATTATGACAAAAGGTGATGCATGTTCCTGGGGGGTGGGAGGAGTAAGAGGCTGGGGGTAGTGGGTTCAACCAAATACAAAAAACAGGGTGGATGGACATGGCGGACCTCGTGGAACAAAGAACAGTGGAGTGGACTCAGAATCCAAAGCAGTGAGGGAATTACCCATGGGCTACCCCGGGGAAGGCATTCCAAGTAGAGGAGACACAAATCCTACCGCTACACACCACACCATGCAACCCATAAAGCGCCAGCTGGGGAATACAAGGGCGCTTTCCGGCAGAACACAGCAGACTAGGTCGGAGCAGCAGGGGGCGTGGCTCTGCAGGGCCTTGTTGGCACTGGGAAGACTGGTCTTTATGCTGAGTGACAAGGAGACCCAGAGAAGCACACAAGGTGACAGGGCGCTTCAATACCGCACCCCGCCCACTACATAGGGGCAGGGTAGCTAAGGCAGCAGTCTGAACAGCCTGGCTTAGGGCTTCTGGCCTGAATCTGAGAGAAGAGGTTTTCTGTGTCTCTAACAGCTGTAGCCTGATCCAACTACAAAGACGTTGAAATTGTCTCCCGTTAAGATGAAATATACTGAGCAGGTCTGAGGGGTTGGGGAAAGCTAAAAAGCTCAATTTGAGGCTTGTTAAACTGGAGATGTTAAGCAGGCACTGCAGGGGAAATGTGGATGTCAGCTGAAGACACAACTCTAGAGTACCAGAGCAACCGACTGTCTTGGTGCCAGACACACACACAAGTGCTTCTTGAGGTCATGAGGCTAAGTGAAATGGCCAAGGACTAAGGTGCAGATGCAGGAGCAGCACAGGGACTAGGTGCTGCGGGACAGGAAAAGAAGACCAACAAACTGGGTGTGGTGCCACACAGGGTTCCTAGGCTACACAGTGGACTTGGTCTCAAAGAAAGAAACAAGAAAAAAGAAAGCACATCAAGGTGGTAGCAATAACCAACTGTGATACATGCACTGCTAAGCCCAGTGAGAAATGAACTGAAACCTAGCCAGTGGACTGAAAATAAAATGTGGAAAGTGCCAGTGAGTTTCACATGAAATCTTAAGAAGTTGGGTGCACCTGCATGTGTACCTATTCACAGCTACTCAGGAAGCAGAAGCAGGAGTGCTTAAGGTCAGGAGTTTGAGACTAACCTGGGTAACATCGCAAGATCTCATCAGAAAGGAAAGAAAAGAAAGCCTAGAAGGTTGTGGGGACTGTGAAGAGGGAATACAGTAAGTCTGGACCAACAACACTGGGAGAAGTAGAAAGATAAACAGAAGGTGGCATGGATAAAAGGTACCCAATCCAACATGAGAGAGCTAAGAAATAAATAGCCCTTATTTCTAAGCATAAGAAAGATTATTTCAGGTGATTTTAATTCCTAATGATACAATTTAGGCTAAGGGAAGACTTAGTATATTAAATTTGTCCAATAGGTGTCCCATATATCCAGTAACAAAAGATTCAGTAGCTAGGTTAGGCAGTTTCTGGTCTGCCTGCACTGACCTAAGGTTTGTCTCCCGTATGAACCTCTCTGCCCCATCCAGCTCTGAATTCCTGGTAACTTCTGTTCTCTCCACAACTCCTCCAACTTAATTATACACCATTTAACAGGTTCATGTACATATGCCACAATCACTCTCAACTAAACACAAGCCTCTAAGACAAGGGTCTTAGTGTAAAATTGTGTATTCCACAATCTTACAGTAATACTACCTGCAAACATGCAAATACCTGATGGTAAAATACAGTAAGGAGAAAGATCAGTTAAAAAGAGAACCACATTTAACAAAAATTCCCAGTTCCACGGCTTGCTGACATGCAAAAGAATCACATCATAAAAAAAGGAATAAAATTGAAGTAAGACTAAACGTAAGAGCTCAAACTACCAGATTCTTTTAAGAAAGCAGATACACCTACTGGGTGTGGTGCAGCACAACTGTAATCCCAGTACTAAGGAGGCTGAGGCAGGGGGACTGCTATGAATTTGAGACCAGCCTGAGCCACATGGTGGGTTCATCAACAGCCTTGAACTACACAGTGAGACCTTTTCAACAAAAAAAAAAAGAAAAGAAAAAACAGGCGTATCATGGATCCTGGATTAGTTGATGGTTTCTTAAATATGACCTCACAAGCAGCGCCCACCAACAGATAAACTGAACTTCATCAAAATTAAAAATGCTTGTGCTTCAATAAAAATGCTTGTGCTTCAAAGGACGTTATCAAAAAATCAAAAAGACAATTCACAGAGAGGGAGGAAATGTTCACAAATCACAGGTCAAAAATTTATTCTCAGGCCAGGTGTGGCTGCATGCACCTGTAATTCCAGCTACCCAGGAGCAGAGGCAGAAGGCTTGTAAGTTTGAGGCCAGAATGGACAAATTGAGACCTTGTCTCAAAAATAAATAAATAAGATAAAAAGCACTGGAGAGTTCTCATTGCATTCCCTGGATCCAGGCCCCCAATATAGACAGAAAAAGGGGGGGGATGATCACCACTCAACAATCAATAAAATAACAACTCAGCTTAAAACCAGGCAACCATGTCTGCATCTTGTCCTCTGAATAACTACTCCGAAGGCAATATGCAACGTATTATTATAAACATCCTACTAACCTGTTTTGAAACTGTTTCATGCTCTTCTATTTTTTTTTCTCATTAAAATGAAAAACAAACAAACAAATGAGGCAAAGGAAACCTGACAATGGCACAGGACTGTTAGGCCACCACTCAGGATGCTGAGTTAAGAGGATCCAGGCTTCAGGGCCAGCTGAGGCCCTAATACCTTAGACAGAACCCGCCTCAAAGCCAAACAGCTTGGTGTGGTCACACCTGTAATCCCAGCACTCTAAAACTTGAGGCAGCATGATTGCAAATTCCAGCACCCTGGGCAATTTGGTAATTCAGAGATTTACCAAAATATCATCTCCAAACAGATAAAAAGCAGGGATTTATTATTTAGAGCAGGCAAAGGCCCTGGGTGCTAACCTGGACAGCACAAAAAACAAAGGGCAAAGTATTTCTTTCTTTCTTTTTTTTTAAATGTTTAAGCCACAATATGCATTACATTTATTAAACCAATTTTGACATCTTTTTGAATAGCTGACAAACTGGGTAGAAACATATTTTTAATTTACATGACATTTATCTAAATATCAAATTAAATTATAGCCAAATGCTTTAAAATTCCAAAAACACAAAAGACAACTCGATTAAACTCAAATAATATATCTTCCACAGATTGGATAGAGGACAAACAGAAACACACACAAGACAATCTGCTTATAAAATCAGAAAGCACCCAAGTACATTTTGGCCCAATTAAATTATAACATTTTTTATTTGTAATTATTTTTCTATTTTTTACTTTATTATTATTATTATTTTATTTTAGGGAAGGGGCAACAGGGTGTTCAGGGTCTCACCACTAGAGCCAACTTGGAGTGATCCGCCTGTCTACAGCTTCCCCAGGGCTAGCATGTGAGGCCTGTGGCACAGTCTCAATTGCTGGGTAGCGCGCCCCAGGGTTGGGGCCCCGGATGGATCCTGGGCCGCTGTTCTCTGCCTAACCAGTGCTCTTGTCCACTGAGCTGTCTTGTGATTATAAGAGTACTATTCCAAACTTTTGTAGACCAGTTAGTAGAAATCTGTTATAAGAATTTGAAAAACATGAAAAGCCTCTTAATGTACAGTTAATATATTTTTAGCTCAGTAGTCCCTTGCTGTAGGGCAAAGTATTTCAACAGGGGTTTTTCCAAATTAAATATACAAATAACCAATAAGCTTAGTATCATTCACCATTATGGAAATGCAATAAACTACAATACTATCTCAAGCCCACCACCACCAGCACTACACAGCTCAGGAGTTCTGCTCCTAGGTATGTGAGCAAGAGAAATGAAAACGCACTAACTCAGACATGACGTATATAGCACTCATTACAGCCAAAAAGCCAAGATAAATGTCCAAAAGGCAAGCACGTAAACAAAGTATGGTATAGTACTACAGACAAAAGATCACTCAGTCATAAAAGAAACAGTTTCTTCAAAACCCTGGGTATAAATAAGCCAAGACACAAAGGGCCACACATTGTGTGGATCTTGCTCATAAGCAAATCTATAGAGAGAAATTATGGCTTGCAGGAGCCAGAGCAAGGATGGCATGGAGTGGCATGACCTCTGAGCAGCACAGATGTCTTTAGGAAGGGAAAGAGATGATCTGGAATCAGCTAACAGCTACAGGTGCAAAACTGTGAAGCTTGAAGAAACCACATAACAGAAGACTTTAAAGGGGCAAACTGGGCCTGAGTGGGGTGACACAATCCCAGATCCCTGGGAGGCTGAAGCAGGAGAATCACAAATTCAAGCCCGGCCTGGGCAATTCAGCAAGACCCTGCTTCCAAACAAACAAATAAATAAAAGGACCAGATGGGGGTTAGAGCAGAAGCTGTGCTGGAAACAGGGAGCCATCTGCAATGTCCCGACTGGAAATGCTGGCAGCAAGTGGTGGCTGGAGCTGTTACCTGCTTTACTCCTTTACCATGTGCAAAATCCTCTTTTCTTTGGTTTTTAGTTTTATGAATGATAGATATTAGCGCACTGATCAGCTAACACTGAGAGTTTTGGCGTCTCTACAGAAGATAATTTCTCCAAGGGACAGTCAGGAGCAGTTAGGCACGTGCGTGACGGCGTTCACTCTAGCTAGGCACTCAGGAGGCTGCACCATCTTGGCTCCTGTAGGGACACTGTGATGTTTGCACAACGCAATCTCCAAAAGACATTTCTCAGAATGCGCCCCTGCTGTGAAGCAACGTATCACTCCATCTAGAAGCCCACAGAAACCATAATGCAATCATCTGAACGAGCCCTGGGAAAGCCCTGATCTGAGGAAAGAATTCCAACTAATGTACTTTCAAATGCAGTGCTTGGAAAGCTGCCAAAGGTAAAAGCAGGTTTGAAAATCCCTTAAATGACAGGACTGAGACAGGCCCAAACTTCCAGGTCCCAGGGGAGAGCTCTCTTCTTCTTTTGGTCTATGAAAACATAACCTGCATTTAGGAGAACTCTTCTGTGAAAGAAAGCTAATTAGATCCAGTTATTATTAAGATAACCATCCCCACCATAACTAAATCACATGCAGGCTGGCCAGTGCGGGGGTCACTCATCACCCAGGATGAAGTCCCGTGTCCATTGCGTCTTGCAATGTCACAGGACCAGATGATATGCAGGCGGGATAACTAGTGCGGTGTCATCACTGTAGGACCCAATTACACTACAGGGCTGCTTTTATTTATGACTTCAGCGTAAGAATTAGCATGTTAAGTCCAAGTGAAGAACCAACACATGTTGGAGCCTTAAGTTAAAAATACCTTCCTTTCAATTTAATAGAACAGGTCCTTATATTTTATAAACAAAATTAAAATCTAATTTCTTTCTTTCTTTCTTCCTTTCTTTTTTTATTTTGGTGGAACCAGGGATTGAACTCAGGCTCTTGCACTTGCCAAGGAAGTGCTTATTCTACTGCCCCATTTCTCCGACCCCTAAAGTCTGATATTTTTAAATCAAGCTAACACTAAATCAGTTTTTTATAAAGTCTGGCTAAGCCATCAAGCTGGCTATGCCAGGGTATTTTTCCCCTCACCTCACAGAAGCCCTACAATCGCGTACTTCTCCATTGGCACCTCACACTTTATTGTAAATAGTTATTTTTCTATCCTTCCCATACACACACTAACTGGTACGCATCAAGCGTTCACAATTATTTACTGAATGAACATGAAATAGTAAGCTATGGACATCCACTCACTTACAAGCCCTGCACTGGAGGCTCTGCCCAGTTTCAACCCCTACCAGCAGCTCCCACACAGCCGCTTAGGACTGATCCCCTGCTCTCGCAGAAAGCAGGTAAAAACAGGTTTGAAAATCACTTAAATGACAGGACTACTACACAGTGCCTACTACACAGTAACCCTACAGCCTACAATTTTCCAGATAACCAAATAAATTAGGAATGTGTTCCTATTTGCCAATGAAATTAGTAAAAATTCCAAGGAACTTTTGTATGTATACAAACACACACATGGGCACACACATGCCAATTTTCAAAGATACAAGGGCCTCCCAAATAGCTCATTGGATTAAAGTACCTGCAAGCAGGCACAGGGGCTGGGTTGTCCCCATGCTGGCCCCACCCCTGGGGCGGGGCGCGCTGAGATGGCAATTGAGACTGGGCATGGTGGCTCGCGCCTGAAATTCCACCTCTTGGGAGTCTGATCTAGTAGTGAGACTCTGAACACCCTGTAGACCCTTTCCTAAAATACGGAAGAAAAAAAGAAAAATCAGAGAAGATACATTTCATAAAATAACCCAATTTCTTCACCCCCATTGTAAATTTCTTCTGTTTTCCAAGTAATACCCCACTTCTACATCCTTGGCTTTCCACAGCTTAGGTTTCAACTCTTAGCTTTTGAGTCAGTTTCTTTGTAAAAAGTAAGCTAAGTCCAAACCAATTCAAGATGCACTGAAATATACCTTAATTTTAATTCACAATGTATTCCTATAAAAGTGTATCCCAAATCAAAATATAAGTACAATGTTCAAAGGCGGATGCATAGTTTCCACAAAGCTACAAATGATAGACTTTCTAGTCATATCTTGCTTTTACAACCAACCTGTAATATAATTTTAGCATTTTTTTTACATATATAAATGTTCTCCTTCCTTACTGATCACAAGACGTAAGACAACACGTCTAACTATGGACAAGACTCAGTATTTCGGACCACTTAATTTAACCAAAACAAATTCAATCAAATGTCATTAAAACTGACAACCACATTTCTTGAAAATCCCTACATAGTAATTACACTTCCAATATTCTGTGTGTATCTTATTTTTATGATACGGGACTTGGAGGTGGGCCTTGCACAAACACAGTTGAAGAGACTCTAAAAATCAACAGCCAGTGAGTGGGCTGGCTGGATGGTATTGCCTGAAAGGTCTGCCAGTCAGCAGGTAATCAGAACTTCTAATTTGACCAATGAAAGGGTGTTTAAGACTGTTACTATGCCATTGGCCTGTGGTGGTATGGTAGTAACAGGCTGCCCAAGGGCCAAACTCAGGAGCAATGAAAGTGCCATACTGAAGGTCCCTCAAAAACTGTGAGGCATCACAAAAAAGCATTTTGATACCCAAGATGATGACTTAAGATTTTCAAAAAGTCTAAAAACCTCACTACCTAAGATTAGAGTGTTTTGGTAAAAATGGACAGTCAGAAACTACAAAGCCCTGATTCAACATTTTTATGAAGATCCTAGAGAAAGGAAAAAAAATTAAAATACCCAAGTTTATAAATATTACATCTACTGCATTTGAGCTCTTCTGAATTATTGAAAGTTAACTCCACTTTCACCAAATGGACAGAGGTCTTAATAGAATTAAATGGAAAACAAAATGGGGCTTGAATTTTAATGGGGGGCAGTAACAAATCCATTTAGGAATCATAATCTAAGCTGCACTATATGAAACTTCCAATCTCACAGAGCTGTGCTCCAGAATTCATTGTAAATCAGTTCTCTGGAAGGCTGAGGCATGAGGATAGAAAGGTCCTGGCTGGACTGGACCTCTTTTAAAAAAAGAATTCATTGTAAATCAGTTCTTTTTTTAAAATTAAAATTTGAAAAGCCAAAAGAATATTAAGTACCACTAAGAAGGCTTGAGGGGGGAAAACTTTTATATCATCCCATCTTCTAAGTCTTAATACTTCATAAACAAAACAGAAAAGTCAAACGAGAGAACCACGATCTTCCCATTAAATTAACATTTATTGGGCCAGGGAGATAGTTCTGTGGAATAAGTGCTTGCCTAGCACTTGTATGGTCCTGAGTTTGATCCCTGGTACAAAAAAAAAAAGAGAAAGAAAGAAAGCCCTATGTCAATATTCAAGGTACATACCCACATGCTACCAGTTTATAGACAGAAAAGAAATTTAGTGGGAATAAAAAGAGATAAAGGATAAAAGGACCCAAGTCATAAAAAGTCACTGATAAGATGAACAAGGACATCCTGGCTACCTATTCAAACAGAAAAACTTGGAAAGGTGAGTCTGTGGTGTTAAAAACAAAGGAGTTTACACTGCAGGGAGGGACTAAACCTCCACCCACAGAGGTCTTGGGCTTCTCAGGACTGAGCTCAGCACCAGGGGCATAGTAGCTGCTCAACAGACTTGCTCAGAGGGAAGAAAAGGCACTTCCAGACTATATTCATCTCTTTTCTTGAGGCAGCACACAATGAAAACAAAATAAACTTTTTGGATTTTGTTTTCAACCATTAATGGTTGGTGAATCTGTAAAATAAAAGGGGCTTGGCAGTCAAGCCCTGACCTTTTAGAACACAATGGTGCCAACAGAGATGGGTGTTAGAATCCAGACATTATTAAAGTCCTCTGCATCAGATTACAAGCCCAGTGTCGGTCAAACAAGAGAAACAAGAGAGTTTGTATGTAAGAGCTAAATTACATGATACAGACTAACAAACTCATTCTCTGTCAGGAGAAGGGGAAGGTGTCAAAATCTATGAATCAAGGAAGCAAGAATTGTAAAGAAAAAGGAATTGTAGCCAGGGATACAGTTCAGCAGCACAATGCCTACTGGTGTGCATAAGATGAGTGCAATTCCAAAAAAAAAAAAAAGGCAATGAAAAAGTAAAACATAGGCACAAGTCTTAAATGTTTGCTAGACAGTCACATTTTTCTTAATTATTTGTTTCTGCTGTAATGTCAGGACCCAAGACCTTTACACTGAGCTACATTCCCATCCCCTTTTATTCTTGAGACAGGGTCTGGCTAAGTCACTACATGGCCCAGGCTGGACTGGACCTTTCTATCCTCCTGCCTCAGCCTTCCAGAGTGTTAGGATCAGTCTTGGATCACCACACCAGTGACAAGCCCATTTCTTGAAAGCCTACTCAATCCTTTGAAATTCAAAATACAAGGCCTTAACTGACTTCTCCATATCTACCATCTCTGCCCCGGAATTTCTGAAACAAACTTTTACCAAGCCAAATGGTTTATTTTAAAACAAATTCTAGCCTCAGCAGTTCCTCACAATCATTTCATTCAACTGGCATTAGCCCTAAATTTCCCAAAGCAAACCTGACAACTACACCCCTTGCTAACTGCCTCTCAATTACAAATCATGCTTTATTTTCCATATCATAGTCTGTCCATCCAACTCCTCAATCTCTGACCTGGTCCCCAATAAGAAACTTCCTTCCACTTCCAAGCCTTCACTCTAATTCTCTTTCCCCACTGGTTCCTCCATTTTTGCCTTAAACAAGACACACATTTCCTCTGGGAGAGGAGGGAAGGAATGTCTTCAACTGCACTGGAGGGTTTACTTCCACCCTATTTCTCTTCTTAACCTCAGGTAATCTCATCTGCTTTAACAATTCTACGAAACTGCAAGCACAGATAGTCCCTGACTCCTCCAAGTAGCCAAAGGACAACTGAACAACCTTTTTCCAGAGCCTTCCTCTTGATTCTGCCGGATCTGCCTTGGCCTTCCACTCCTCAGAGTGGCCACAGCTAGGGTTGGACAGTAAAGGTTTTCCTCCTCGCATTTTAAATGATCCCTGACATTTTCCTCTTACAAAATAGTCTCAGACCTATGGCTCTCTCACGCCCTAGATATCCTCAAGCTCCTCAACTTTATCTCGTGTGTCCAAAAGTAAATTCACTAGTTTGCAAGATCCTCTCCCATCCAGGCTTCCGTCGCTTTGTGAACCAACTGTATCCTCAGTACCAGTTCAAATTTCTGTTCACAAGGTCTGCTCCCCCGCCCCCACATTACTATTCCAACTCCTCTAGTTACAATGGTTTTCCAATATTCAACAACCACGGTTGCCGGCTGCTTCATCCTGGGAGCTCAAAAGCGCTGTGTACAGAGTAAGAAGTTGAGGCTGTTCCACCGCGAACTAGCACTAGAATTTCATTGAAATTCACCTGGATAAAAGAAGGCCTGGGGAATGCAGAACATCCACAAACGTACACACTCCCCCTACCCCTAACCCAACTAGCCTTCCTTTCACTGACGTGAACGTGAAGCAAATAGCTCTTTCATGCTGTTTTAAAAACTCCAAACAGCCGGGCGTGGTGGCGCATGCTTTTAATCCCAGCACTCGGGAGGCTGAGGCAGGAGGACTGTTGTGAGTTCGAGACCAGCCTGAGCTACAAAGTGAGCTTAAAGCCAGCCTGAACTGCATAGCGAGACCCTGTCTCAAAAAAGACAAAAAAAATAAAAAATAAAAAAAAAATAAAAACTCCAAACAAAACCCATGAGCTTCCACAAGCCAACTTGGGCAATGCACTGCATCCGTTCCTATGGCAGGGGACAATTATCAAATACCGTAAGACAAAACACTTTCTACACATAATCGGTTTTCTGGAAAAAAAAAAAAAAAAGCGTAAGCTGGATCAGGGAAGGCAAGAACGAACAACTTGTGTCACAGCCGGCTTTCTCGGTCTCATCAGAGGCGACACCAAGGGCTTGATTCGCCTGGTTTCTTAGCAATCGGGTCAGTGCCGCCTGGGAAGTTCAGAAAGCTTCTCCCACACCGGAGTCCATCGTGAAGTTGAGCCGCGGCTGTCCTGCTAACCCACAGCTAAGAATATCACTCGACTTTCAAACAAACAAAAAGACCTGGAAAGAAGGTCCCCGGGCCAAGGACTTGGGCCGAGGGAGGCCCAGCGGCTTCCCGCACTGACCCTCTTAGCAATCGGACCCCTGGCTCCAATGTCCCCCTCGTTCAGGCGAAGGACGAGGCGCCTAGCGCGGCGGGTGGCAGTTCGCACGTGGCGAGGACGCGCCAGAGGCCCCCACTCACGTTGAACCCGACCCTGGGCCGCGTTTCCGGGTGGGTTCGCGCTCATTCTGATTTAACACCGAGGACGCCGCGGGCTCCAGGTAACCGGGCGCAAAAAGGAGGGCAAAGTCGCCGGGCCTCGGGGGCCGGCGGGGGAGAGGCGACCGGGCGGGGGCCCTACCGTGGCTCTGCAGGATCTCGTGCTTGAGGCCGCCGGTGTAGTCGATGAGCTCCTCCAGGCCGCGCTCGCACAGCTGCCCGTAGCCTGAGAACTTGTGCAGCACCTTCTCCAGCTCGCGCTCCACCGTCACGCACTGATCCATGCCGGAGGCCGCGGCGCCCGGCTCCTCGGCACCCGGGGGTCCGCAGCCGTTCGGCCCGGGCCCCCCCGAGGCCGCGTCCTGCTCCTCGTCCCCCAGGCGGGCGGCACGGGAGGCGGAGGCGACGGGTGCGCTAGCCGCGGAGCCGGGGGAGCCCCGCGCAGCCCGCGCCCGCCCGCCCCATGGCGCCCCGGCCCCGGCGCGTCGCCGCCGCCGCCGCCGCTCTCGCCCGCACACGCGCCTGCCCGCCCCACCGGCGCCGCTTCTCCGGCCCCCGCTGTCCGACTTCAGATGCCCGCCGCGGCGCCGCCGATTGTTTTTGTTTTCACGGGAACCGACCGATGACCTGGTTCTCCCGGGCGGCACCAAGCGCCTCGGACCGGGAGGGGCGCCGCGGGCCGCGGAGGGAAGGAGGCGGCACGGGCCGTACCAAGCGCGTGGGGGGGCAGCGACGCGCGTCCGCACGCGCCGCCGCTCCAAAGGTGTGGGCCGTACCACGAGGAGCGCGTGCGAGGGAGAGGGAGAGGGTGGAGCCAGGCCCCAATTGGTCCGAGGAGCTAAATAGGGAACTTTGGAGACAGCCCCAGAGCTACAACTACGCGCTCCGTAAACAAGAGGGTGGAAACCGTCCCCGACCACTCCGCCCAGAAACGGGGATGATCAGCTAATGGGCACGCAGGGATTAGGTAAAAACTGTGGTTCTCCAATCCCTGGCCGAGGCGTAAACCCTCAGCCAATCCGGGTTGAGGGGCGAAACCATAAGTTCGCTGTTGGAGGGGGCGATTTGGAGAGCGCACGGGAAAGCCACTCGTTTCTGGAGAACCAGCAGAAGAAAACCGGACAAAACTCAAAAGAGAAGTTTCTATATGACTTCATTCTAACCGTATTTAATTTTATCTCCTTATCGCTCTCAAGGAAAAGAGCTCCGACCTCCCGAAATTCTGATAGATGGACCCGCCTCCCCCTCTGAAAATCAAGCCCGTCCGCCCCCGCCGGGGGCCGTGGTGCCTCGGGCGGGGTAGCTCGCCCGGCCGGAAGCTGGGTGACGCGAGAGACCTCGCGGGTGGCCTCACCCGGCAGGCGGTTCACGCTGCCCGGCGCTCGCGCCCCCCCAGAGGGTCACACCCTTCTTCCCCCCACCCCCTTGCCGGCTTGATCCTTGGCCCTTGGACCTCGACGCAGTCCGGGTCGCTTGCGTCGTCCCTGCGCTAGGTGGCTTCCCGCGGCGCCAGCACCGGGTCTGCGAGCTGGACAAGCCTGGCCCTTTTCGCGTGGGAGCCTGATTTCCTTGATTCGGATTGGCGCAAATCCTTCCCGGCTTTGCCGTCGCACCTCCCTCCTTGGCCTGAAGCCCCCAGCTCTCCACGGTGCCAAAACACCCCTGGAGATGCCCAGCTAGTTTGTGCCGGAACTTCTGCACCTGGCTTTCCAGGGGCCGGAAAACTCTTGGACTTTTCTCATCCAGAAGTTCTCAGCTCATTTGTCCCCTAAGCAGAAGGGTCTCCCACCCCCGACCACGTGAGAGACCTCTGCCTTCTGCACCCCACCCCGTTACAGTAGCTGTTACAACACGTTTTGTTTTCAACCTGCTTGCTTTGATACTTGTTAGACCATTTGGTTATTTTTCTTTTTGCCTGGCTGGAAATGAAACTTAAGGCTCTAAATGCTGGCCACACACTCTGCCACTGTTTGATTCTCAACCCTACGGTAAAAAACCTTCTGCAGCCTCAGTTATAATTTGAAAAGTATGCCTCACTGGATTGTTAGACTAAATGAGATATGTGTGAGACTGCCCATAATGAGCACAGGCTAGCCACTGCTGGAGATAGTTATTACTACAGCAGTCGCAGCCGATGCTATTACAGAGCTCCTTTTCCTCTCCTCCTCGCTCTTTCTTGCTTTTTCTTGTTGGCAGATAACCCTGATTCCTGCTTCACTGGGATTAAAAAAAAAAAAAAAAAATCCAACTTCAGCAAATTTAAGGCTCTTCCCGAAGTCTGTCTACCCTGCATTCTGTGTCAACTCTCATGTGCCCAAAGACACGAGAGTCCTTTCTTCCAAGACGACCCTGGGGCCTGCTGGCTCCCTCTCACACCTGTCCTGATCTTCCCCTCTCCATTAGCTAGGAGTGTTAGGCGGAGGGGCTCTGCCCCATTTAACCTTCCTGGAACTTCCATTAAATCTTGTGCCAAACTGCACAGGTAAATCTGTACTTGTTCCTCCCTCTCCCTAAGGGTCATGTGTGTGTGTGTGTGACTGAGGGTTAAATCCAGGGCACATTGAGCTGCATCCTCAGCCTTTTTCAATTTTATTTTTATTTTTTGTATTTTAGGGAAGGGTCTACAGCGTGTTCAGGGTCTCACTACTATATGGGACTCGTAGTGATCCGCCTGTTTACAGCCTCCCAAGAGCTGGGATTAGAGGCATGCTCCAACACCCCCAGTCTCAATTGCCATTTCAACACCCGCGGGGGGTGGGGGGACGGGGGGGGGGGGGAACCGCATGGCAGGCTTTGGGATCAAACCCCAGCCTCTGTGCCTGCTTGCAGGGAGACTTTAATCAGCTGAGCTATTTGGCTGGCCCTCAATTTTATTTTGAGAATAGTTCTCACTGAGTTACCTGAGCTGGTCTCAAATTTGCAGTCCTGCCTCAGTCTCCCAAATACAGTAGCTGGATTTATAGGTGTGTGTCCCCGCAACCAGCTCAAAGGATCTTCCTCATAAATTCAGTCACTTTTTAAAATGCCCTTTCCCGGGGCTGGGGAGATGGCTTAATGGAATAAGTGCTTCCCTGGCAAGCGCAAGGGCCTGAGTTTAATCTCCGGTTCCACCAAAATTAAATAAATAAATAAATAAATAAATAAAATAAATGTCCTTTCCCCTCAAAGGGCTGTTGTTATAATACAATCATCCATGTAAGGCCTGACATAAGAGCTATTCTTACCCCACAGATCAGACAATAATCAGTAACTCTTGAGTGGGTATGGTGACTCACACCTATAATCCCACTTGGGAGACTGAAACAGGAGGATGGCAAATTCAAACCCAACCCGGGTTTGAAGAGAAATGTATTGAGCCCTTGTGTCAAAAAAAGATACAAAAAGAGCTGGTGGTGAACCCGATCAAACCTGAAAGCCTTAGGTTTAACCCATAGTACTGAAAGAAAAAGTAAAGGGTTATGTACAACTTCAAGTCCTAGCTGTCATCTCTGTGGTCGGCCCTGAGATGTAGCTCAGTCTCCTATCTAGACACCCAACACTGTCTCACTCACAATGGGAACCAGGCACAGCTCGCGAGTACTTCTTTTTCTCCCCTAGGATACACTTCTGTAGGCTCAGTTTCTCAAATCCTCCCTTTCTATAAATATCAGTTCACATCTTATTTAATTATTGACCCCTTCTGGAACTTAGACCTGTATCATTCAAACCAAACAATTCAAATACTTGCTAGCCATGTGTGGCTGGTGGTTACTATAATGGTGGGTTGATTGCATTAACTTGAGAAACTAAGCTTAACTAAATCAGGCCAGCAATTGTCTACACTGGAGGGTGGAAGACCCACCCAAGGGCAGCACATTGCCTGGATGTGAAAGGGCAAAGAGGAAGGATGGGTCTTTTTCTATTCTTCAGAGGACCTCCAGTCTTCCCTTTCAGCTTGGATGTTGGCTCCTGGCTCCTGGCTCCTGGCTCCTGGCTCCTGGCTCCTGGCTCCTGGCACGTACTCTCCAGCTTCAGGTGTAGATCATCTAGCCTTCAGGTAGAGACTTCAGCCTTCCATCACAGACTTGTCTACCTCCCAGTACACTGTCTCACTGCAGTGAGCTCCAGTCCTTGGGCTGAAAGCTTCAGTCTCTGCACACCCCCTCTGCACACTTCCTCATCCGACTCTCTGGGTGGTCAGTGTAAGCCAGTCTTGTAAATTCCTATGCATTTGTATGTCTTGTATTCTGTTTGTTTCTGTAGTAAAACAACACAGCTACTCGGGTCAGTCAGCACACAATGAATAACTCCCTTGCTGAAGAAAGTTCTGCTGGGCAGCTCTGACCCTGGCCATGACTACAGTACAGTTACTCTCCTGCCTTATTTTTAATTAACTTTGTCAGGGAGTAGCTTTTTTTACTGTGCTACATCCTTAGCTCCCAGGGTAGGGCCTTTTTCTCTCAACCTAATCAGCCAAGAAAACAGTGCTTAAATATTTGTTAAAGGAAAGAGAATAAACAAATTAGAGGAAACTAGAGGTCAAATTTAGCTGAGAAAGATAAAAATAGTATTGGTAAGGGCAGGGACTTTTCGTCTCTTCCTCTGCTTTGAATTAACCCTTCCTGCCCAGGGCATAATTGCTCAGTCTAACCCTTGAATTCTCCAAGAAGGGTCTTTAGAAAGAAGCAGGGGAGAAGCTAGTAAGGTGGAGCAGGCCTGGAACCCCAGCTCGCAGCAGACTGAGGCGGGAGGTGAAGGGCAGCCTTGGCGTCCTAGTGAATTCAAGGCCAGCCTGAACTGCATGGGAAGGTTGCATCTTCACAGCCCAAAAGCACAGGGGGAGGGCGGGCTCCATTTGCAGACCAATTGGCAAATTAGTTTTCTAATTGCATTTTTACCACATAACAGCAGAAAACTCCCCCCCCCACACACACGCTCAGAATCTAAGGGCTTCTTGTTCCCACATTCTTCAATCTTGGAGAATCTTTAATTTGCAATTCTTTAGACTTTGCTCTGAGTCTCCCTGATTTTCTGGGAGTAACATGTCAATAAATATTAATTTTTTTTAAAAGGACTGGGTGTGGTGGCACACACAGGACGAGGCTGAGGCAGGAGGATCAATCTGAGTTCAAGGCCAGCCTGTCCGACAGGCAAAACCCTGTCTCAAAAAGAAAAACTGAATAAATGATTTTTATTTTATGTTTTTTATAGGAAGGGCCTAGACTGCAGCTCAGTAAGCATGTGAATGGGCAAAAAACCCTGGACAGAAATGCAACAAAAGAACACAAAGAAAACCCTTTGTCTTTGGACAAACAGTCAGGGCAGGAAAACCAGAAAATACCAACAACAAGAAATAAGGATGCCGTGAAATGGGGAAGCCCAGGAAAAATTTCAACTTCAACGCTGTTTACGAAAATGTGGGGCTGGAGAAGTAGTTCAGTGAAGTAAGTGCTTACCTGGCAAGCGCCAGGTCCTGAGTTCTACACCTGGTACCACTAAAATAACAATAACAATAGCAATAATAATAATAATGTGTCTCAAAAAGCAAAAGAAAATATGCCTTTTTGAAAAAGCTATCTCTCACTATATTTACTATTTTATAAACTTTTTGTTGTCTACTTCAATTTATTGTTAGAAGCCTGAAGCCAATTTTCATCTTTCAGATTTGAGAAACATAAAAAAATTAATTTTCAAGTGTACTTTTATACAAAATACACTTTCAGAAAAGTGCAGGAAATACATTTATAATTATGGCTGTGAAAAAGAACCAGATTTGCCAAGACTTTGTGGGACAGACTTTACTCATTTCCTGACTTTATTCTAGCTCATGGCAAATAGAAAAGTGAGGCTTCACTGACAAATTGTGTTATTGAGAAACACAGAATTATGAAAACTAGTCTCAGTATTTAAAAATGTTTTCATCATATTCAAGAAAAAAAAAAAAGAGAGCGGGTGCCCCGCACGCGTGCGCCTGTGCTCACGTATGCGTGCGCGAGTCTCCCCCCACCCCCATCTCCTGTAGGCTGTCACAGGCACCTAGTTGATGCCTGCATCCCAGCGGAACGCCTAGCAGACATTTCTGGAAATAACTAGTAAAACTAGTTTTAGAAATGAAGAAAAGCAGAACTGTACGGGCAGAGAAGACACTGCGCTTTCTGCCGCCCTGTATCTCCTATGCGGCTCAGGCACATGGACATCCGTTGGCTGGCTGACAAGATGCTCCCTTGGCCGGGCGTGGAGGTGCAGGCCTGTAATCGCAGCACTCAGGAGGCTGAGGCAGGAGGATTGTTGTGAGTTCGAGACCAGCCTGAGCTACAAAGTGAGTTTAAGGCCAGCCTGAACTGCATAGTGAGACCCTGTCTCAAAAAGACAAAAAAGGGGCCAGGGAGATGGCTCAGAGGAACAAGCGCTTTCCTGGCAAGCGCAAGGGTCTGAGTTCAATCCCCAGTTCTGCCAAAAAAAGGAAAAAAAAAGATGCTCCCTTGCCCTTGTGTCCTACCCTCCAGAACCGGTTGCGCAGTGGTGAAAACACGTCCCCTCTGTGTCCACGGCCTGCTCCTAATTCTGCTGCCCTACGGCCTACCGTTGCAGACTTCCGTTGGGACTGTAGGTAAGTGTCCCCTGGGTGCCTGTGACTGGCTATTGGGGACCCATGCACGCAAGTGGGGTACCACACACACACCCCGGCTTCGTTAATCTGAATCTTCTTTCTTGGAACCCACACGTCTTTCCAAACTTTGTTTCCTGCTTACACTTTTGTGTGCCTTACAAGGTGGAGCATGAACCATGCTAGCATTGTGACTTTGAATTCATACGACCCCTCCCAGCTTCAGTTTCCTCATCTATAAAATAAAAAGCTTGCATTAGGGGACTTTAAATTCCGGTCCTAAAATTACAAAGATGTCAGTGCTAGTTAAGGAAGGTGTCAGGGGCTACACCAAACTGGAATGACAGATGCAGACTGTTCAGGAGAGTTGAGTCTGAATCATTCTTTCGTTATTGAAGCACAATGAAGCTGTTAGTTTTTCCTTCTCCGTTAATAACTACCATTTATTTACTGAGTCCTCCCAGTATGCTAGACAGTCATCTTTAAGAATGTGACGATCTCTACCCTCAAAACAACCTTTCAAAGTAATTTTATCATTATCCCCATTACATACGTGAAGAAAATGAGGGACAAACTGGGCGTGGTGAGGCATCTCTGTAGTCCCAGCGCTCAGGAAGCTGAAGCAGGAAGATTGCTGAAATTTGAAGGCCAGTCTGGGCAACATAATTAGTTCAAGGTGAGCCTGAACTACATAGTGACACTCTGTCTCAAAGAAAACCAAGTAAGTAAAATGAAAAACTAAACAGACACAGAGGAGCTGAGTAATTTACTCAACATCATACAACTTACTAGGTTTGGTGGGCCAGCCTATAATCAGCATTTAGGAGGCTGAAGGAGGCAGATTGAGCCTGGGCTACATAATGAGACCCTGCCTCAAAAAAACAAACAAAAAGAGCTGTGTTCTCTTTCACTGGCAGTGTGTCCTTCTTTCCTTAATTTTAATTAATAATAATAATAATAATACGTAGAGCATGTTTCTTTTCCTACCTTTAATAACCCTGCTGCCTTTTAAAAAAAGACAAGAAAAAAAGAAAGATTGCACAGATAATTAAAGGGTGGAGCTAGAATTTGAGTTTAGATCTTTTTTAATTTTATTTTATTGAGAAACAAATAGCAATGAGACAATATCAAAACTGATTAATAGGACAGTTGCAATAATTAATTACATTGTACATTGTTATCTTCTTAGTGGTTATCCTTATTACAAGAAGCAGACAGGATATTACTATTAATTACCAAACACTATTACTACAAATCTTTCTACTCATTGAATTAAGCAAAAGTAGCTATATATCTATCCTGACTATCCTGTATATACAAATACAAAATTGTCCTTCCTTTACAACCCCTTTTTGTGTTTAGTCCTGTTAGAGATAGGTATTCCATTGGCATCTAAATGCTATAGGTGCATGAATTCAGCAAAATACTCCAAGGCGGTCTAGCAATCCACAATAGTAGTGGGTTATCCGCAGAAGTTGTTGACTTGAGCCTTTCACAGCTCAGCATACTAATGTGGCTTTACTTTATATAGCTAGTTTTTATATGTTTATGCTGGATGGTTAAGACCAAGATAAAGCAAGACCTAGATAACAAGAAATGTAACTTTTGTATCTGATAAGGACAGTAACATACCCTCAGTATTTATCCTATAACCCTGTAGCACACTTTGTAGATCTTTTGTCAGTGTCAGCCATGTGGCTGAGTCATGGCCATTGCTTGACCAGTTTGTTCTCTGTGAAATCCTGAGAGAATGTTTTCTCTCCATGTGACTCTCCTTAGGCACACTCTACATCATGATCACTTTCCTCTGTGGCCCCATAATCTCCTTGATGAGAACATTTGGGGCACAACTGAGTTCCATGATGCTACAGTACAGGTTCTCCTATGTCCTGAGTGTTCACTGACCTTGAAAGTCTAGGGCCAAAATGTTGGCTGACCTTGCAGCCCTGACTTTTCTCTAATTTTTGATCTGCAAACTTAGATTGTTAAGCCTCCAGAAGAGAAGCTTATTATTATCTGCAACATATGTAGCTCAGTTTATCCTAACTATCTAAGTATCAATCATCTTGATAACATGATGTTCAGATCTTTCTGACTCTCAAACCTATCATTGTACCTTAAGAAAACAAAATTACTTTTAATGATTACTTTTTAAGTGTGTAAGTTCCAATAGAATAAAGGATAATTTATCCTAAATAGTGTGGCTTTGTAATATAAGAACAGAGCTAAAATTCACAAAAACTGTTAACAGCAGCTCTTCAACCTTAGGCAAGAATCCTGATCAAACTGAACCTTTATTTAAATAAAACAAAAATCAAAAAATAAAAATCTGTTTTTAAAATGTATTTGGTGCAGGGTCTCACTACGCAGCTTGGACTTGCAGTGATCCTCCTGTTCTCAGCCTCCCCAGAGCTGGGATTACAGGCATGTGCCACTACACCTGGGCTCTGTGGCTGGCTCAGCACACCCAGAGGCAGGACCCATGTAGCATGTGGTGCTGGGTATCGAACCCTGGTCCCTGCGCTTGCCTATGCAGGTGCCTAGTCCGATCAGACATCTCGCCAACCCGTAAAATCTATTCCACTTTGCAACATTGTTGAGTACGTGTGTGCACATGTGTGTGTCAGTGCTCTGGAACCAGGAACCTCATGGAAGTGCTGCTTTGTGTGCATGAGTCAGGGCTATTTATGGATCTTGCTATAGCATGTGTTTGTGCATGCTGGGGTTTAGGCTGTGACCTGCTGAAGGATTCATGCATTTAAAAGACTCCAGTTACTAAAGCAAGTGTTTTCATTTTATTTTTGTTTGTTTGAGATGAGTTCTGACTGTGTCATTTGTGCTGGCTTTGAGTCACTATGTAGCCCAGGCTGGTGTTGAACTCCTGGCAATCCTCTTGCCTCAGCCTCTTGAGTACTGAGGTAACCAGCATCCAAACCTAGCAAGTAAGGGATTTTTGTTTGTTTTTGTTTTTTTGAAATAGGGTCTCGTTGGGCAGTTCAGGCTGACCTTGAACTCAACATGTAGCAGCCCAGGCTGTCCTCAAGTTCATGGTGATCCTTCTGCCTCAGCCTCCCCGACTGCTGGGATTACAGGCATGTGCCACCATACTGTGTTTTAAAATGGGTTTTCTCAGGGAAGATCTGGGACAACACTGGAGGAACCAGAAACCCCCTCAGAAAACCAAATATTGGAAGATTAAACTTGATCTTAGCCCAAAGGCCAAGAAGCAATTTTTTTTTCCCCCACTACTTGGAATCAGACTTGGGACCTTGCACTTACCAGGCAAGCACTTATGCCACTGAGCTATATCCCTGGCCCCTTGAGAAGCAATTTTTGGAAGACTTTTTTTTTTTTTCCATTTATTTTTATTTTATTAAAATACAAATGTCAATCAGACAGTTTCAAGACACCTTAACCATACAGTCGATGAATTAATACATTGCAAACTGTTTTCATAACGTTTTGGTATTGTACAAGGTGCATACATGAAATTATATTTACAGGTTTTTTTTATAGCTGAATTATATCAAAGATTCAATAATTATTTACCTAGTGGATGACCATAGCACTAAAAGCCGACATAATATCCTGTCCAACCACCATTAGTGCAGATCTTGCCT
>PVKA01006498.1:0-83287 GCA_004027165.1 Ctenomys sociabilis
AAAAAAAAAAAAAAAAAAAAAAAAAAAAAAAAAAAAAAAAAAAAAAAAAAAAAAAAAAAAAAAAAAAAAAAAAAAAAAAAAAAAAAAAAAAAAAAAAAAAAAAAAAAAAAAAAAAAAAAAAAAAAAGGCACATCTATAAGAAAGAACCAGAACAGTTAAACCCTGGAGGCAACACCAAATGCTGGTTGGCAGTGGCTGGGATGAGGGGAAATGACAGCAGGTGCTAGTAATGGGTGTGGGGTTTTCCTCACACGTGATGAAAGTGCCTTGGAACTACATAGAGATAACAGTTGCTCAGTATGGGAATGTTTGACATCACACAAATTTCATCTTAAAAGACATAATTTCTATCCCTAGTACCGCCAAAACAAGGAAAAAGACACAATTTCTGTGGAAAATATTCCACAATTTTTCTCTTTTTTTTTTTTTGAAAAAAAAAAGTCGAAAGGTTTATCACTGTTTTCAAGTCTATAGTCAATTTTTCACTGGTGGTACGTTTAAAAAAAAAAATCACTAAACATTTCTTGGGTAATTCAGCCTTTCTTTTTCAAGCTATCAAACTATATAGCTGCTCTGCAATTCCACAGTAAGACCACCAGACTCCAACTTCAAGCTAATTTACTCTCAGAGTGAAAGGGAAATTTGTGGGACATGAATAATCATAAGGCACCAGGCACTGTTGAGAAAACACTTCTTAAGCGATTACATACAAGATGCTGTAATATAACTAAGTCATAAATACTTTGATTCTTCCTGAATATTAATCAGCATCTTAAATCAAGGTAGGATCGAGGCCAGAGGAGCAGGACAGAACAATACTTTCTCTCCAACCAAGTCAACTAAGAATGATCCTTCCATCTGTTGCCAGTTTAGTGTGAAAATAATTCAATGTATACTTCCACACTCATCTACTTCATCTATAACAAGAGATGGGAAATGGAATATTCAATCTCATTTCTTAGTTCCAACTGAGTAAGAAATCTTTATCACATTTTATATGAATTATCTCACAGTACTATATGAGAATTCTCTAAAGCCAGAGAACATGTTTTAAATATTATATATCATGAATGTTTTGAGTATTACCGACACACAAAACTCTATTATAGATCCAGAACTCACACTTCTAGCAAGACAAACAGGTCCTTTTCAGTCCTAGAACTACACAGCACTGGGTTTGTAAGCAAAAGCAGAACTGTTCACTGGGTGGACAGTTTTATTTTTGTTACACTGTTCTCACTTTGAAGTTTTGTTTTCTTAATACATATGTGCAGTACATAGTGATTACATTTATCATGGAGATTTGGAACTCTGTGCACATAATACACTGTTGGTGGGAATGTAAATTAATGCAACCACTATAGAAATCAGTGTGGAGATTCCTTAGAAAACTAAAAGTTAAAATTTCATTTGACCTAGTTATGCCCCTTCCTAGGTAAATTTTCTGTCTAAAGTTCCTTTTCTCATTACTAAGAAAAAAATATCCAACACGCAAAGTTTAAAGAAGAAAGGTTTGGTCAGCTCAAGTTTGCAGAGAGTTCAGTCCATCACCCACTGGCTCCATGCAGGGTGGCACACGGCAGATGGGCAGCTGCCATGGCAATGAAAGATCCAAAAGCAGCAAGAGGCGTAAAACACACCTCTTTCTGTTCTTTATATCTCATTCAGACAGCTTTGGGCTGGTAGCACTCATATCCTTAAATCCTAGTGACGAGTCCCAACACTGTATCAAGAATCAAATGCATATTCTAGTTTTAGCCATACTGGGAAAAGAAAAAAGCCCATGGCTGGAGAGGCTTTGGGGGTACAACTAGACACAAACTATAATATGCCCAAAAGAGTTAAGGTAATCTTTTTTTTTGACGGTACCAGGATTGGAACTCAGGACCCTGTGCTTGCCAGGCAAGCGCTTATTCTAGTGAGCTACCTCCCTGGCCCAAAATCATCTTATTATTGGGATATGTGCATATCAATGTGTATAATAACACAATTTGCAATAGCTAAACCTTGGAAACAGCCTCTACCCATCAACAGATGAATGGATAAAGTATGTTTTTAAATGCTTCCAAAACAATTCATTTTTCAGCAAATAACTGAAATTCAGTTCCTCTATACTTACTGGTCAAGACCTGAGTTTGAAGTCTTTATGTTCCCAAAGACATTTACGCCATAGTACGGGCACAAGGTAGTGGGGCTTTAAGGGAAACTTGGGAACTCTTTACATCCCTCCTCCTGTACCCATTGACCCTCCTTGGGCTCATGAGATCAACATCAAGAACCAATATGTATACATTACACGAGGACCCTTAAGGGCACTGGTGTAACAAAGGTAGGTTCATTAGACTTTGCTTTCAAGTGCTGCAGTCCCTCTGGGCTTCTGTAGGATACAACCATTCATCATCACTATAGGAGGCCACTGGAAAGCTGCTCTAGGCTACCCCTCCTCTGTGTGAAGACCTTGGAGGAATCACAACTTGCGTCCTCCAGACTCAGGTCCCAGCTATGAATTCTCAGCACCAGTCATGGGATGCCCAATGCAAACAGAAGGGCCACAGAAGCCAGGGAGGGGTCTTTACAAAGAACATAAAGAAGTGCACACTTCCTTAGAACCACCAGGATGAAAGAACCTCTCCTTTTACATTATATTCTGCTTGACTGCAACAGTATAAAAAAAAAATCCATAGGGAACAACAAATGTGCTCCCAAATTATAAATCCTATAGTCAAAGCACATAAATTAAGAACAGACAACCAAGAACAGCCACCATGACATCATACTCACTATAAGCTAGTTACATAACTGAGTGGCTTGTTTCACAGATTCTGTCCCAGGGGGACTTCTTCTCTTGCTGTAGTAATCCTTGTTCATAGCTATAATCTCAATGAAAACAACATTCTGAAGCCCTGACATTGTACTGAAGTCAGCATTTATACGCTCGGGTTCAGTTCAGTGAGCGCCTTTCCTTTTCTTTGCTTCAAAATTCCCAGCCTTTCTCTACACTTGCCTCAGACAATTACACTGCTACTCCCATTTCTTTCAAGTTCTTAATCTGGATTATACCTCTTTCAATTTCTGTTTGAAAGTGTGAATGTGCACGTGTCTGCATGCACATAAATTGAGAGATGGAAATTTACCTGAAAGATGTAAGATACAAGGAAGAGGGTGGCAATTAAAATAGAAGGCATGATTTAAAAAAAAAAAAAAAAAAACCACTTTCTTGTGCTTTCCTTTTAAATTTACGATGTTGAAAAGAAATATTCCTGGGTTAGGGAGATAGCTCAGCAGCATAAGTGCCTGCCTGGCAAGTGCAAGGTCTTGAGTTCAATCTCCAGTATAAAAAAAAAAAAAGACAAAGAAGAAGAAAAATATATTCCTTAGGAACAGTTAAATTTCATGATTTAAACATAAGTAATTCTTCAAACTTGTATTTGGAGCCGGGGTACAACTCACTGATGTCTACCATGTACAAAACCCTGGGTCAAACCCAAACACACCATGAAACTATATATTCTTAAATGGATTGTCAGCATAAAATTCAAAAGGTAAGCAAAGGTACACAGTGAAGTCTTCCTTCCATCCTTGTCCAATAGCCCTCAGGTTTCTTCCCCTGAAGCCAGTGTTGCTATTCTTTCATCCATCAGCTAGCCCCCTTATCTGCTGGAGTTTATCCCAAGACCCATCACACCTGAAATCACACAGTATTACAGCCTATATGCACTACTATGTTTTCTATATATACACACACTGTGATAAAGTTTAGTGTATAAACTAGGCATGATAAAAGAATAACAACAATAAAATAGAACAATATGTTAAGAGATTTCATAACACTTCTCAGAATGTCACATAATTTAAAATTTATGACCTGTTTCCTTCTGGAATTTTCTATTTGTGTGTGTGTGTGTGTGTGTGTGAGAGAGAGAGAGAGAGAGAGAGAGAGAGAGAGAGAGAGAGAGAGAGAGAGAGAGAGATCCTAGGGATGGAACCTGGAGCCTTCATAATATTATCCCCAGGCCTCTTTAAAAAAATTTTGAGCCACGGTCTTGCTGAATCATCCTGGCTGGGCCTCAAGCTGCGATCTTTCTGCCTTGGCACTCTCATGGTGCCAAGCAAGTACCAGGCAATTTCTGGACTGCAGCTGACTGCAGGTTAGCTCAAACCTCAGACACTGAAACCAAGTCTGAAGGGGGAAGAAGAGAGATATACAAATGTTTCCTATAGACCCAAAGAGCCATTCTTTTCCTCTGCATTTTATATTCTCCGCTAGTGGACCCCAAACATTAGCACTGCTGGGCCCTATCCATCAAGAGACTGGACGGTCTACCTCCCAAGAGGGGGTGGAATGAAGAATCTGCATTTGTAAAATGTTCTCTCTCAGGTAACTGACAAGTTGCTGGTGCCAGGACCACATTTCGAAAAGCACTGATGTAATAAAGCTAAGTAACTATTTACAGGCATGAGACATGCTCGCAAGTGGGACTGGGCACATCTCAGTCAAAGGGCAGAGCACAGGGCACAGGGTAGTCTAAGCAACACTAGCTCAGTCAGTGACAGTTTCTTCCCCACCAAGCCAAACTGCTCTGAACACCAACTTCCTGCCTAATCATCAACTCTTTACTTCACACCGATTCCATCTCTAGCTGGCTATATACTTTATTAAGACTTTTTGGTTTTCAACATTTTTCTCCATCTGTATTTCTTATGATCTGCAAAAAAAAAAAAAAATCTTCCAATGAAAATGCCAGAAATAAATGCCAAGGGCAAAAGGTGTTCCTTGAGTCAGACTCAAAAAGATGCAAGTTAAAAAAACTAGTTGGAAGTAAATTTACACATTTCTGAGATCAAAAAGCTCTGTTAGAAAAATGAGGAAATGAAATGCTTGTGGCATCTAATGCTAAACGTGTGCATTAATCCTGAGGCACAAGCTACACTGCAAAGTAAACATATTTAAAAAAAAAAAAAGTAAACACATTAACATAATTGGTTTAAATATAAATGCACAAGAGAAAGGGTAGAAATGGTCCCCAAAATTGAGATGCTCATTTAAGTTCCATTGCTTTCAGGCATCAGAATTAAAGTATTATCACTGCTGTGTTTGTTAAGAGTCCAATTTGATGAATTTATAAAAATATGGTATAAGGGCAGGGAGATAGCTCAGCAGAATAAGTGTTTCCCTGGTAAGCACAAGGGCCTAAATTCAATCCCCAATTCTGGGAAGATTATATATATATATATAATAGTGCCAACTCAATCTTTGTGAGAAATGAGTTTTAGCTGAGCTGAGCAAAAGAATTGCTACTCCACATGCTGAACCAGAACTGAACGTAACTCAGGAACTGGGGTCCAAGTGTGTAAGGAGCACCTTTTAAGATGTGCCTCCCAGGGAAGGGGCAAAAATGAAAATGTAAGATCCCAATTTCTCTTGTGGTTTGGGTTTTTTTCCAAGGGGAGACAATATAATACAGGACTCATTTATGATATTATTTTATAATGAACTGCCCAAAAATCATATGCAAGGAGTGCAGAAAATCTGTTCACACACTAAAGACCAAAAAATCCAGCTGTGGGCCTGAATTCTAACATCCTGCATGAGTCCAGCTGAAAACCTAGAGCTCACAACAATGTCTCCCACAAGTCCAACTGGAGGCCTAGAGCCTACAAGTCTCATGCATGCCCACTTCATGTCTGTACTGGAAAGGTCCAAAGGTCAGTGGTAGAAGCTAGGAAGTCTATGCCAACAGGATGAAGGATCTGTGCTTGCAGCCTGAGGGATCTGAACTGGAGCCAGGAAGCAACGCTCAGGTAAGCACCAGAGCTCCCACAAAGGTACCATAGCATCCTCAGCAACTGTGAGGTCCCAAGCTCCTCCAGAGAAGAGGAAAGCCGAGTTCCCAGCAGAAAAGCCAACATGACAAGCTTCTCCACAAGGCTAAGCAGTGCACCATCTTCCCTTCAGGAGCTAGAGCTCCTCCAAAATGAACTATAGCCATTCTCAGTGACAACAAAGGTCCCAAGCTCCTCCTTCAACCAGAACAGCCAAATCCATCAGGAAACCAGCATGACAGGATGGCCCAGAACAGACAGCTTCCACAGCTTCAACAGGTTCTCCAAATATCATTCTCAACAGTGTAACAACAGCTTTTTCTGTTCTGCCTCTTATGCTGCTGGCAACAACCCTCAGGTAGGCTTCCCACACCCAGCACCGTGCTAGTTCAATTTAGCTGGGTCTTAACAAGTTGACCACCAGTTAGAAATTCACTACATTCTCCCCTTGAATATGCAAGACTTGGCCTGGCAAGACAGCTCAGTGGACTAAGCACCTCCTTAGGCAAGCACAGTGAATGAGGGTTCAATACCCGGCAACACATGCTGAACCAGCCACCAAGACTGGTGTCGTGGCACACGCCTATAATCCCAATGCTGGGGAGGTTGAAAACAGGAGGATCACTGAAAGTCTGACCCTGTACATATAAATAAAGAATATGCAAGACTTTTCAGAGGGGAGCTTGAGCCGGAGAGTAGAGTCTCTCTGAGAATGCACTTTCCAAAAAGGTTTTAAAATGAATAAATGCAAACACAGGATAGGCCAAAAGATCTGAATATCTAAGAATTTTCATTGGGAAAAGCATTCTGGCAGAGCTAAACTCCTGCACTGCAAACAGGGAGGAGCTGAAACATTCTATTCCCCAAACTTTTCAAGAGCAATGTTGTTTCCCAAAGAAATACTCTTACAACCACCCAAACATCACAGGCTCTACGCCTTCCACTGTATCTTACACTAGTTAGCTCACATGATCTCCTACTTTAGAAAGCCCCAGTGACTTCCCTTTAGTTATGCAAAAAACGTTTAACCCCATGACTCTGCCTATGAGAGGGCTCATGACCTGATCTCTTTCCCTCTTCATCTGAGCTCCTATCAATCAGATCCATCTTCACGTCACTTCCGCTACCCCTGAAACACATGTCGGGCTCACAGCCTATCTATCCCTCAGCAGAGGTTGCTGGGAATGTTCTTCAGTGTCCCTCTCTAGCTCCCAGGTCCACCCCACACTCAAAGCAAGCAGCTTCTTTCTGATCCTTCCTTTCTTACTGTCCCAAGCACCTTCACAACACCCCTGACTGTTGCCTAGCTGGCTTTTTCCTTTTTGTACATCCCATCCCAGTAGGGCAGGGAGAACAAGTATTGTTGTGCTGTGTATTTCTGAGCAGTTACTAGCAAAAATTGAAGTATCTGACAAATGTAAGGATGCAGAGAGATGGGTAACCTCACACACCTGGACAAGTTGGCAGTGACTTCTACAGGCAAAGAATGAAAACTTGACCAGCCTGTGGCTCTGGTACTTCCTTCTCTTTGCGAGGCACGATGGCATGCATCCAGTGAGTGCTGCAGTGTGTGCATTAAGATGCAAGCTACCATCCTCACTTGCTCAGTTTCTAAGGAACTCAACATGCACACTTACACACGAACTATATTTATATTTGGGGTGGGGGAATTACACAGTCCTTTTTACTGTGAACAGAAAAGCAAATACATCCTTTTGTGGATACTATTTGAATACAAACATGAATACACACATCTTTCTTTACTGTAACACAATCTGCCTACAGAAATAATCGTAGACATACATACATGAAGTTATACTCACAAAAATGTCTGCTACGGTATTATTTATAATAGCCAGTCAGAAGGCCTAAATGACAGATAATCAATCAGCTAATGACTACAGAACAATAAAATGCTGTGTGATCAGTTATAAAAAAATGTATTTCCATCATATTGTTAATAGTGAAAAGGCTGTGTATTTGTTTAAAAAATGTCTATACATGCATAGAAAAAACAATGGATTTTAAAACAAAAAGTAACTATTTTAAACTACATAAAAACATAGAAAAGTGCTTTTTTTGAGGTGGAGACTCATATAGTTCGGGCTGGCCTTAAGTTCACTATATAGCCCAGGCCGGCTTCAGCCTACCAAGTGCTGGGATTACAGGCATGTATCACCACACCCAATAGAAAAGTTCAATCTTTCAAAACCATATAGAAAATGATGAAATTTTAAAGAAATTAATTTATATGTTACTTATACAATTCAAAATCATAAGTATCTCAAGAGTTCTAAGACATATTCTTATCTATGGGACTAGGATTTTCCACAATGGATGGCACCATAAATTATTTTCACAGAACATAAAGTACAGCCTTGCCTCCAGCACCAAAGGTATCTGTGAACGGGAGAGCTGATAAAGGGTCTTTCGGGTGTTGGCATCTTTTCTGAGACACAGTTCCAGTCTCAGCCTCCCAACTTCTGGGATGACAGGGATGTGATGTGGCTCCATGCCTGGTAAAAGGGTCATTTGAGAAAGAAGAAAACTATTACAAGATTTGTGGGACTTAAATACTGATTTCCTTCATTATTTCTTAGCCTGTTCCTATGGACTGAACATTCGTGTCTCCCCAAACTCATTTGAAACACCAAGCAGCTGAAGGCAATGACCTGTATGAGTGGAGACTCCCAAAGTGGCCGAGTACAGGTGAAAGGTGTTCCTCCAGCCGGAAGACAACAAGAAGGTGGCCTTCTGCCGCGCAGGAAGAGGCTGGCCCAGGAACCAGAGCGCTTCCACTCTGACTCTGGGCTCCTGCCACTTCAGAACTAAGAGCGGGATGAGCCTGGATCTTGGTATCTTGGCATCAGGGTGAGAGACCAACAACTCCCAGATAGTATGTGTGAGTGCTGTGGTTACGGAGCTCCTTGTTTCTTTTTCTTTTTGCACATTTCTAAACTAAATTTTCTACAATGACCATATGGACTCTTTTAAAAGAAAAGACAGAAATATTTAAATATACTTAAATTTTCAGACACTTCAAGGAAAAAGAAAGTAGAAAAGCCTGTGTGATAGCAGACGCAGAAACAAGAGTAAACCATGTACATGAAAAGATGTGCTGTAACACTCCCTACTTTTCTCTCAGATTTTTGAAACTAGGGTATCCATGAAACCAGCTCGTGGTAAACAGCAAGGGAAAGAAAACCCTGTAAAGCACAGAGGATGTGGGAGAGAAGAAAGCTGAGACCCTTGTGCACCCTAGCAGACGGCGCCTCCTGTGCCTTAAGTTGCCCGAGTCTTAAATGAGGCCTGATTCCTGCTACTCCACCAAAGGAGAGGACCGCATACTGCTGCTGTGCTCCTAACCACCTCCACTTTCTAGAAGGAGAAGCAGCCTGCTGTTCTGGACCACACAGACTAGGGACCACGCATGAGAGCAAGACATAGCCCCAAACATAACATAAGCACCACATCACAGGTTTTTGCTGAAGAAGTTAAGCTGATCAGTGAATGAGTTGGCTCCGAATCCCCCTTGTTTTTTCCATGCTTCTCATCTACCCTAAGTCTGGCTTTCTGAACTGAACCAGAATTTCAGTATCTTTAATTAAGGCAAACAAGGAAATTCTGGGGAAAGATTGATAAGTTAAACAGACTACAGAGTAAGATGTAAACCCAAAGTCCTATGTATTTCTTGATACCACTCTTCCTTGGCCCACAGTAACCCTTACAATAAGCACATCTCTAATTCTCTGAGGCAGCAACCAAGCAGTCAGCAGTCTTTCCCTGCTAGAAGGTAGAAGAGCAGTGAGGTAGGGCTTCCCGGACACTGTATTCAGTCAGCGTAAGCCACATTTGTAGGAAAATGTGCATTTTACCATACAGCAGGTTGTAAAGCCCTAAATGTAAGGTTCCTAAGCAGGCAGGAGAGACCTGTGTGACGGCACCCACAAACTGCCAGCAGATGACCAGCTTTCCCATCATTTTTTCCACTAGTACAAAAACCAGGAATTACAAGCAAACCCATCTTTCCAAAGAACAGCAGGACACTGGTGAGGTGTAATACAAGAATACACAATGGCATTTTACAAGCAAGTCTACCCATTAGGAACTGTGCTCAAACAGCGGTATCACAGGCAACCACACAGCTACTATATGAAGGAACACTGTTACAATGTTTCACCCACATTGTAGTTTCTCCAGGTAGTTTGCCCACATTAGTTTTCCCTTCTATATTTGATTTCTAGTTCCTACTACCATAATTAAGCTGAGATGGTAGTAATTAACAGAACTCTTATTTCAAAATTTTAACCTTCCCTCCTGTCTCAACTCCATGCAACAAAGGAGATTTCCTGTTTAAAGAAATCAAAATACTCTTAGAACCAAAGCAATCTTCCATTTGATGAAAATAGGGAGATTATGACTGATATAGCAGGAAGGAAAATTCCCAGTGCTTTTCTTCTTCTTTTTTTTTTTTTTTTTTTTTTTTTTTTTTTTTTTTTTTGTCTTTTTGAGACAGGGTCTCACTATGCAGTTCAGGCTGGCCTTAAGCTCACTTTGTAGCTCAGGCTGGTCTCGAACTCACAACAATCCTCCTGTCTCAGCCTCCCGAGTGCTGGGATTACAGGCATGTGCCACCACACCCGGCCCCCAGTGCTTTTCTGAATTTTCACAAAGTCACTAATTTCATCTGAAGTATCCCAATGTGAACACAGAACATCTTACCTTCCAAAGTCACAGCATGTTTTTTTTTTTTTTTTTTTTTTTTTTTTTTTTTCAAAGTACCTGGTACATTTCATGAAGTGGTAATGAAAACTGACCTCAAGATTTTCAATAATGTACTCATATTCTAGGTTGCTAGTTGCCACATTATGGGTAATTTTCAGTTACTTATTAGTGACTAATAAAACCAATTACTTCTCTAACACACTCAATGGTGATTTCACATAACCTTTCATAATACGTGCAAGCTGCAAAGCTCTAGCACATAAATTTACTCTCTTAGCCTTTAGGACAAGGCTGTTATTTTATAAAAGACTGTCTGAAATGACAAAATCTTTACTTTTCGGTAGACAGAATTGTAACTTTCTGTAAATGTGATATAAAGACAGAATAGGCAACAAAGCCAAAACATTCACAGATATCATTTCTGATGTAAACTGACAATCAGAAGCCTAGGACTCCGCCATCCAAGCAGGCAGGAACCACACCAGGGGCAGAGTAGCCCAGGAAGGGTGTGGCAGGAGGCAGAGGGCTGCTCGGGAGGACCAGTGGCTACCAGTGGAGGTGAATGCCTACAAAGCCAGATCCAGAGAGGCCAAGGAAGGAGGATCACAAGTCTGAGAACAGCCTGGACAACTTAGAAAGGCCTTACCTTATAATAAAAAATGAAAAGACACAGGGACGCAGCTTAGTGGCAGAGCGCTTGCCCAGCACATACAAGGCTCTGAGTTTCACCCTTCATACTGTCCCATTTAAAAAAACAAACAAAAAACGGTAAAAATAGAGTGTCTAATACTATACATAAGGCAAAAGAATAAAATAGAAAAAAATGAATAGCAGGCAATTTTTCTTTTCTGGAGGAAGCCAGGGGACAGTGACGGGCAGCGTGCTGCAGGAGTTTCCACTTTCAGGTGTGGTACCAGATGGGCGGCCAGCAGCAGTCCCTTCTTTCTACCTTGCTGAGTTTCCTGGGTCTATGGCATGCCTGGGCCGCCAGAGCACACCAACACAGACTGCGTGAAGCACAACAGACCCTGGCTTCATCGCAGTTCTAAAGTGGGAAGTCTAAGATCAACAGGTAGTCAGGCTTGTTCCTCTGGAGGACTCTTTCTTTGGGTGACATCTACTGTCTCATGTGTCCTCATGTAGCCTTTCTTTTGTTCACAGGCATCGAGGTGTCTTTTCCTCTGCTTCTGACCATGGCCACCAGACTGAGTGTCCTTATCATCCCAATTAACCCTGATGACCTCTCTAAAGCATCTCTCCTCATGCCACCACACAGGGAGTCAAGGCTTACATCTGAATTTGGAGAAGAAGGTAATTCACCCTGTAAACTACTACATATTCATTTGATATAGGGTTATTTTACAATAAAAAGAATGAATGTATGTATACATAAGTAGGCTTTAGCAGTCCTCTGCTCCCACCTGAAATTCCACTAAACAACGGACGGAGATCAGAGAAATCTAGAAGGAAAAGGAGATTGGGAGAAGTATAAAACCAAATGTGCAGCCAGACCTGCAAAGGTGTGAAGCAAACGTAGGGGTCTGCTGGGGAAAGACAAGGAGGACCCAGGCCCCCGCTATAACACAAGGACATTCACCAAGTACAACGCCGGCGGCCAGACTGGGATTACGGCAGGGCTAGAAACACATCTGACTGAAGGTTGCCAGATTTCCTGGTGTTTTCCTCTACCGACTACATATGGGGAACAGAGCCCTGCCCCTCTGCCATGTGGACACCTCAGGCTCTGCCATCTGGAGTCAGCCCTGGGTACCAGGTGAAGGTGAGGTGCCGGCCGCCAAGCACCTTCCTTCTTGTTTCAATGACCTCTATGGCACACCCAGCACCACCGCTCATTTTGGCTCCACAAAGAATAGATACCAGCCCATCTCCAGACTCCTTCTGTGTTCACATCCTGAAACAGCAGCAGCTTGAAACAGTAACAGCTAGGTTTACCCTTAAAATCAAGAAAACAATTCTTATTTGCTGAAAAGTCCAACAACACAGGATAAAAAGATCCATACAAAGTACTTTATTACAAAACACATTTGTTAATGACACGATTCGCCACGTGCAAATTTTCTTAGATCTACCAAAGATGCAAACAGAGTAAGTGACTCAATTGCAGCATATGTCAATATGGAAAATAACTGATTTCTATAACAACAATAAAAAACTAAAAGGACTTCCCTGCCAAGCGAAGGGCCTGAGTTCAATCCCTGGTTCCGCCAAAACACACACACACACACTAAAAGGAATAAAGGGGCATTAAAATATGAAATATTTAGGGATAACTCTGACAAAAGGAGTCTTGTGCTGAAAACTACAAAATACTACTAAAGGAAACTGAAGAATATACCATGTTCACAGATCATGACACTGTTCAGTATTATGATTCAACACAAGGGGCCAGAGGAGATAACTCAGCAGTCTAAGCATCTGCCTGGCAAGTGCAAGGACCCAGGTTCAATCCCTGGTGCCACACGCCACGCTGATTCCACTCCAGGCACGCCCTGCCAGCCACCAAAACCAGACACGAACACGGTGGCACATGCCTATGACCTCAGTTCTGCGGAGGCTGAAACAGGAGGATCACTGCAAGTCCGAGCTTCACAGTGACATCCTGTACCAAATACATAAATTTAAGAAAAAAAAGATTCGGGGTCAGGGAGATGGCTCAGTGGAATAAGCGCTTCCCAGGCAAGCACAAGGGCCTGAGTTCAATCCCCATTCTGCCAAAAAAAAAGGAAAAGAAAAAAATTCAACACAATCCTAGCACACACAAGGCCCTGGGTGCAAGCTGCATCATAGGCTACGATTTAAACATTAACATCCAGCAATCTTAGTCTTAGGTATTCACCTAGATGAAATAAAAATGTGTGTCTATACAAAGACTTGTTGACAAAATGTTCAGAGTACATCTACTTGTAATAATCCCAAACTACAAACAAGAATCCATTGAAGAGATATACAGAAGTGACCATTATACTGTTTCCATACAACACAGTATTTCTGACCAATAAAAAGGAATGAACTATTAATATACTAGAAGAATGAATCTGAGGATAATTTTGCCAAATAAAAGCCACATAAGGGCCGGCTAAGTAGCTCAGTGGACTAAGCACCTGCTTAGGCAAGTGCAGGGACTAGGATCACAGGGACCAGGACTCAATCCCCAACACTACAGGCCACACTGGCCCTACCCTTGGGTTCACTGAGCCAGCCACTGAGACCCAGGCTGGGTATGGTGGTGCACACTTATAATCTCAGCGCTGGGGAGGCTAAAAACAGGAGAATCACTATGTCCGAGCTGCATAGTAAGACCCTGTATCAAATACATAAAAAAAAGCCACACAGAAAAGCTAGTGCATAAATGCATCAACATAAAATTCAGAAAGTGGCAAACAATAGCAAAATACAGATTAGTGGTTACCTGAGGAGACAGGGTACTGGGGTTCTGGTTAGGTGCCCCCTCAAAGCCACATGGCTTTGGACAATGGAACACGACACTCATTAGCAGATTCATCAGCTCATTCAGGAGCTAACTGTGCTTTTAGGGGGGACCTGGGGGGGAGAGGCTGCCACTGGGGGTGAGGCCTGGCAAGCTGCACCTCCCTCCCCTCCCTTCCTGACCACCAGGACCGGAGCAGCTCTCCTTCACCATGCCCTTCCACCAGGCTATTCTGCCTCTGAGCCAAGCAACCAAGACTTCTGAAACTGCGAGCCAAAAATCAACCTCTCCTCCCTTAAGCTATAGGTGTTGGGTAATGTGTCTCAGCAAGAAGAAAGTGATAAGACAAAGGGAGATGAAGACCCTGTGGGAAGGAGCCATTTGGAACAAATGTTTATGTACCCCCTAAATTCAGATGTTCAAGTACTAACCACCAGGCTGGGTGCCATGGTACACACCTGTAATTCCAGCGCTCTGAGAGGCCGAAGCAGGAGAACTACAAGTCTGAGGCCATTCTGGGCTCCACAGTGAGTCCCCGTCTTAAAAAATAAAAGAAAAAGAAGAATCCAACTGTCCTGGCACCCTGAGCTTTTACCCACCTTCTGTAACTGGGAGAAATATTATTGTGTAAGTTATCCAGTCTTCCATAATTTATTGTAATACCTTGGTATGACCAACATACGACATGACAGATGTGATAATTATTGTGACTGTGGTTCTTGTGGGTAAATACATAGTTGAAAGGTATTTATACTTTACATGGGTATAGTTTTTGTATATCAGTTATGTCTGAACAAAACTTTTAAAAATTAACAATGGACATATACACTTAAAGCTACAATAGCAAAGAGGAAAACTGACACAGAAAAAAGAAAATTATAGACCATTGAGATAATTATAATTAAAATAAAAACAAGGCCAAAATCTAGACATAACTATTAAATCTGTAACTTGAGCTTTACAGTTTTAAAATCTATTAGTATATTAAGAATGCAATCCATACAAATTGTCTCAGTTACTCTTTTCTCATTGCTGGGACAGATGCCGCAAGGTTTACTTAGCTCACAGTTAGTTTTAGTCCATGCTAAGCTGGCTCCAAACACAGTGACACAAGAGCAAAGGGAGGAGCAGCAGCTCAGGCAGCTGGCCAGCCTCTCTCCCTCCCTACACTGCAATGCAAGTTTCCCACCCAGGACAGGTGCAGCATCCACACACACAATGTTCAATCACAAGCTCCAGAAGCCACCCTAACACTGCATGAGGCTTTGGGGGGTCGCCTATACACAAACCACAACACAAAGTCAGGAAAAATTAATTTAGAAAATGAAAGGAAGAGGCCTGGGAGATGGCTCAGTAGAACAAGCGCTTCTCTGGCAAGCACAGGGGCCTGGGTTTAATCCCCAGTTATACACAAAAAGGAAAATTAATATGATATTAACTGAAATACAGGAAGAGTAGGGCTAATTTAAAGACTACCTCTCATACAATTCAATATAACTGGTAAATCACTAATCAAACTATTTAACATTTAAAGGGAGGAACTACAAATACACAAAACTGAGAAGGAGAATACAGGGCAGTTAAAAAGACTTATAATATAGAAAAATTTGCTTAATTCAATGCTCATATATCTGAGACTAGGGTCCAGATGAAAAAACATCTGAAAAGAAAAGTCAGCAAAACTGACTTAATTGGTACAAATTTTTATAAATACACCTGAGTAGAAAATGCCCTGCAGTAAACTACAATGCCCAGATCAGTCCAAGTTATTCCACCACTGATCTTAATATCATCAAGCTGCACATATTCTAAAGCTATTTAAAATACTCCTGGCAACTGATAAAAAAAAATTGTCAGCCGGGTGTGGTGGCGCAGGCCTGTAATCCCAGCACTCGGGAGGCTGAGGCAGGAGGATTGTTGTGAGTTCGAGACCAGCCTGAGCTACAAAGTGAGCTTAAGGCCAGCCTGAACTGCATAGTGAGACCCTGTCTCAAAAAGACCCAAAAAAAAAAAAAAAAAAAAATTGTCAATTCCTGTTACAAAGAATTATATTGAAACACACTGAAAAAGGAAAAACAAAAGACATATCATTTACAAAAACAGAAGGGCATTCAAAATAACACCCAGTAGAAAGGCTCTTACAGTACGTTAAAAAAAATAATATGCCCTGTCACGGTTTCACTCCAATTACATAGAGTCCTATTCACACTTCTAAAACAATGATAAATCCACTGAGTATATGGGATATAGAAGATGCCTCAAGGACTGGAAAGTCAAGCCTCCTTCTGAACTAACAGGCACGACCCATACCAATGTTACACAAGTCAACAAAATTCTAAATAAAATCCCCAATATATATATTTTGTAAACTTCAAACTGATATTAAAGATCACTCTGATAAATAAGCAAGACTGACCAGAAAATTCTAAACTCAGAAAATTATCAGATATTAAATCAAACATATGAAAAAAAAATATATATATATGGGCATACTAGCATTGCAGAGAATTTTGTATAACCTACAGAATGAGTAAAATGTATCAGATAAAAAATGGAAAGTTAGGGCCGGCCAGATAGCTCAGCAGATTAAAGCACCTGCCTAGGCAGACCCAGGGACCAGGGTTTGAACCTAGCATGCCATGCTGGCTCCACCCCGAAGAGCACTGAGACTGCGATTGAGACTGTGTGGTGATGCCTGTAATCCCAGCACTTGAGAGGCTGAAAATAGGAGGATCACTACGAGTTTGCGTAATGAAATCCAGTAGACCCTGTACTAAATACTAAATAATAATAAACCAATGGGAAGTCATTAACAAGGAAGCAAAGCAACCTGCTAGTGGGAATATAGACACAATTACCTTATAAAAATGTTTGCTAGTACCTAATAAAACTGATCACAAGACTGCAGAAGGGAAAAAAAGAAGAAAGCCAAATACAAATACCAAAGAAAATAATATAGCAGAAAGCTAATCCAAGGTAAAGCTGTTAGAAGTGGATATAAGACTGTCTGCAAAACAAAGAAAAGCATAATATAGCAATTTTTCTTCTAGAACCACAGCCAAGAGAAGTGGGCATGTACGCTCACCAAGAGCGAGATCCAAGCAGTCACAGCAGCGCTAGTCCTGATACATAGACACTGGACGAGCCCAAATGCCCACCAGAAGCAGAACGGGCAAGGACAGTACACTGCATAGTCACGCAACAGGAGGAATACATGAGGAAGAGCAGCCTACAACACAACTGGCTGAGCCTCACAGCACTACTGACCTCAAGGAGTCAGGCATGCAAGAGTCTGTAGGACTCTTTACAACCACATTCAGGTAAGAGCTGATACGCAGTGGAATTCTCCTAGGTATAAAAGTGAGGATGAGCATTCACCGCCATTGGCTGGACAGGAAGACAAGGGGCTACTAGGGGGCTTTCTATGATTCAACTTTCGTGATCTAGGTTTGGTTACAACTAGATCACGAATGACTGCTCTGCCAAATTTACCCAGGTAAATATCTATATGTTTTTTTTTTGTCTTTTTTGAGACAGGGTCTCACTGTGCAGTTCAGGCTGGCCTTAAGCTCACTTTGTAGCTCAGGCTGGTCTCAAACTCACAACAATCCTCCTGCCTCAGCCTCCCTAGTGCTGGGATTACAGGCATGCGCCACCACGCCCGGCTATATGTTTTATTTATACATGTACTTCAATATAATTTTAAGTTTTAAGCATTTAATAGAAAGGGGCTGGTATGAAAATAAGCAGATCAGAACAAAACAGAACAGAATTCAGAAAGCACACAAATAAAATGAAGTACTTAACTACACTATACATTTTATACATGTGGCATTTTAACTCAGTGCTAATTAATGATGGTAAGCTAATTCTGTAGCCCTACCACTGAATTTTAAAACCAAAATGAATTCCATGTGGGCCAGGGAAATATAGAAAATAATGCAACTATCAAGACAAGAGAAGAAATTATGATTTTTTTTTCTCTATCTATGTGGTAGAAATGACTTATGAAACATTGTACCAAACCCAGAAAATCACATATGACTAATAAATTTTTAAAACTTCTACAGAACAAGACACATATACACCACCAACCAGCACACCAACTAAAATTTCTCTTCCCTAATATGCGAAGGGTTCATACATAATTAGAAATATGAGCAAAAGATATGACTAAAACATAAATAAAAGTGGTCATAAGCCATAAATGATTTACAAATCCAATTAAAGATTACAAATTAACATAAATGCCTTGGCTATCAGATTAAAAGACTTAACTGTACCTCACTGAAGGAAATACAGATTTTTATCTTTATATCCAAAAATTGAGAAATACTTATCCTACTAAATATTAATACATGTATGAAAGGTAAGTATATACGGCACCAAGAAACTTCAAGGGCCAGAGAGATAGCTCAGTTGAATAAACATTTGCCTAGCAAATACAAGGGCCTGAGTTCAATCCCTAGTTCCACAAAACAAAAAAAGAAACTTCAAGTATTCATATATACTTTTTATACTCATGAAAAGTTAGAAGTCAAATGTTTAAACAAATCATGGTACAATGGAATGTACAATACACCTGCAGCACATGAATATTAAACACAGGCAAAACTATATATAATAAAGACATCCAAGATATTAAGTTAAAATATCGAACCACAAGATAATATAGATTGTGTAATTTTATTTCTAGAAAGTGAAAGCGTAAGAAAAAATATAGTGGGGCCAGAGAGATGGCTCAGGATATATACATATATGGCACACTCAACAAGACTTCAACAGAGGTTTTTTCTGTGGGGATGAAATTAAGAGGAATATTTGTTTTCTGCCTTTCACATGTTGAGAATGTTCCTATACTTGAATTCATAATGCACTTTTGTAATGTGAAAAACTACATAAAAATAGAATGAAAATATCTCAAAAATTCTTATACTCCAAAATTAAACCCAAAAAAACCTGCTGTTGTTTTATGTATAAACTATATGGAAAAACCAAGGAGAGAATAAATGTGACTGTAAGAGTCCATCCCTGCTAAGTTCTGCTTGCCACTTCCCTGATTCCACACTACTTAAGAAAATCTGACTCTGAAAATGGGGAGCTGTACAGAATGAGCTCTTAAAATGCCTTCAGACCTTCAAATCACCATTTCTTCCCTTCCTTTTCTCATTTCTACCTCCTCCAAACATAATAAAAAGGTGTACTGGTCACTGTGCTCACTAAATTTTTATGTTATCTTTTCTTAATTCAAACTCAGTGTTAAGAGTTTCTTCCAAAGGGGGACCCCAAAGAAACACTGCTCTTTTATGAACATTCCTCATTATGTACCTGCTGCCTGATATTTTCACAGTATTTTTCCAACTTGTGCTTTTTTTCCTTCTCCAATGATAGAAATATCCACTGGATATATGAAAAACAGTCATTTTTGTCCCCCCAAACTTTCTGGTAGGAAACCATTTTCTACTAGTAAGGGTAAGCAACCCGTGATTGTATTAAAAATCTTCCCCAATTTGTCCCCAGTGCTGGGACTGAACCTATTGCCTTGGACATGGTAGGAAAACACTTCGTCACTGAGCCATATCCTCAGCCCATTCTTTATCAATTTTCAATTCTACATCTACTAGCTTTAAACCAAGTTGAGGGATACTAATAAAAATACAATCACACACTGCCACATTTTGACTGGGGTATATGTATACAAAAAGCCACTACATTTCAAAATAAGTATTAACTTTGGAAAGAAATTTTTATAGGACTGCAGGTAATGGCATAAGAGCAAGGAATTTGAGCATAGTTTACTATAATTTTTTAACATTTAATCATGACAAGATTTTAATCTTGGTGCATGCTCAAGTAGAAGAATCTAGCATAATCCTTACCATGTAAACATGAAGTGACAATCTCCTGAAGCCCGTGCTAAGCCATGAAGCACTGAGAGGAGAAGCAACAGAGCAGTCTGGTAGTGGGTTCAAAACACACAGTTCATGTTCTGGTTTCAGAGAATTTAGACTCAAGATCTACTGACACTTCAGCCAGTAAACATTTTATTTTTTGGTTTTCTTGGGCGTTTTCAATACATTCACAATCCTTGAGTTGTAGGTTTTCCCCTACTTTAAAAAACACCTCTCAAATCAACCTACGGACAGTCCTAACAAGTTAGCCTACAGACCATGCTAACAAGTCGACCTATGGACAGTGCTAGCAAGTTGGCCCACAGATGGTCCTACCAAGCCAGCCTACAGGCAGTCCTAAGGGCCCTCAATCAGCTAGGGAGGGTGATCACTAAGGTTGCAACTGCAATTCTAGCTATGCAGCTGCTAAGTTACTCTCCTTGTTTGTGGGAACACATGGGGAAGGAAACAGCAGGCCCTGTCCAAAGGACAGGGAAGGGCCAAACAAATAGCTCAGCAGATTAAAGCACCTGCAAGTAGGCACAGGGGCCAGGGCTCCATCCCAGACCCCATCCCCCGTCCCTGATCCCATCCCTGGGGGCATGCTGACACTGCAATTGAGACTGGGTGTGGTGGCACAAGCCTCACAAAGAAAGGACTTGGAGCCAAAAGCCAGGTCAAGATTGCAGGAAAAAATGGAAATCAAGCTTATTAACAGAACACTATTAAAAATTTCTTTTTCAATTTATATTAAAAACATACACAAAGTTTTGCTAAAGTACACAGAATTCATAGTACCTTAAGAATTTTTCCAACAACGTGCAGGATAAATACTAGAACTAAGGGCCAAAGAGATAGCTCAGAAGCATAATCACCTGCCTGGGAAGTGTAAGGCCCCAAGTTTGATCCCCGGTACAAAAAAAAAGTACTAGAACTAACTAGTAAAGACTATGGGATGCAGGCTCAGGGAAACCTCCGAAGAACTCCAAGGCCCTGTGCTTACTGACAGTGGTCCTCTCTCCAGTACGATGCAGAAGCCCTTAAATTCCCTACTCCAAACACTCTGCTGGTGATATCTATATTGCTCAAGGTTAAACACACTCTAAAGCTAAGCTAATATTTAGCGTTTTGAGATTGGAATCTAGACATACAGTCACTCGAAGGACAGAACACAAATGCACACCAGCACTTAAAAGTGATTTGTCCTCACTCAACCTTTTCCTGATAAAAACATACTGCAAACAGAGACTTCCATTCTCTTTGTATTTAACTTCAGTAATATCTAAGTGCTGGGGGTGGTAGTGCACACCTGTAATGCCAGCTCATGGACTTAGGCAGGATCAACAATGCACACAGGCCTGGTTAACTCAGTAAGATCTTGTCTCAAAGTTCAAGAAGCTCAATGCTCCCTGGGTTCAATCCCTACTACTATCAAAAAATAAAGAGAAAGAAACAAGAAAAAAAAAAGAAGAAAAAAAAAAAAAAACTGCTTTAGCAAGGAAATAAAAGCAAACAGCCAAAAATGACCAACTGCTCCTCAACTAGACTTTGGACATAACATTTTTTCTAGGTATTTCTTTAAATCATGATTATAAACAAATATAATCATCCAACTACAAATCCCATGATAATTTTCCTAAAGCAAACTGTTTTTTACTACCCACAATTCAGCAAAAACATTACCTGGTCACTGGAGCTTGAAAACAGCTCAAACTCAAGCTAACAGATTTGTCAGCCATGACAAGGTCTCTACAGACAGGAACAGTGCGCTACAGTTTGTGTTCTTCTGACTACAAGCACAGAATCAACATAGAATAATGGTAACAGAATCTCACTACTTAGAAGACCTTAATTACTAATTTTTAAATTACAATTAGAATATAGTTAGATTATTCTAGTTGATCCACAGAATTATAACTGCCAACATTTAATCAAGAAAGAAACCCAGTCTGTATAAAAACAATAACCACTAAAAAAAATGTTTAAAGCTACAACAGAGTTCAACATTCAGTTCCTTTAGATAAGTTATTCTTATTTGACCCAAATAAACCAATTTACTGGGTCAAGAGAGAACACAAAGAAACAAAGACCTCGTACGAGAAATGAACATGAGACCTCATACATGCAGCATGCATAACATACAGAGTGAAGATTTCTGCAAATACAACTAGTTTTGATAGGTCAGACACCTTTAAGTATGGAAATTCTTACTTTTGCTATTCAGAATGTCTGAATGCAACTTAGAAATTTAAGTATTATTACTAGAAAAGAATCCACATGAGAAATAATTGATCTATGGTGTGATCTTTTTCATTTAGAGCCCTGACACAGAAGCTATAAAGTACAATTTTTTTTCAGATATGTAAAACACAAGGAACAACTTTCTTCTAATGTGTTGCAACACATGACCAACAAAGGACCAGTTCTTCCTCGACTGTTGGTAGAAGTGGGAGCCACCTAATTCTTATGAGCAAGTGGCTTTCCAACACTTTCATAATGGAATCTCCATTCTTTCACTGACTCGTGCCAAAAGCCTTAAGAGGTATCCTAGACTCCTTCAACGCCTACAAATACATCCAATCCACCAACAAACCTTGCCGGGCCCCTTGCTTTGAAAGAGTTCCACTCAAACTCTGTCACACATACCACTATAATAGAGTGCAGCCAACATCCTGCAGGCAGCCATCCTGACTGGTTCTCTGCTTCTGGCCCTCACCTCCAACATCAATCTCAAGATCAAACCTAGCATAATCCCTTTAAATCCATGCATGTAGTAAAGAAGTCGGCCTGTCCAAAGACAAGCCTGGTCTTTGCCTGGGCTTCTGGGGCTTCTGTGTCATACCTCATAGAAAAGTCCCATTGAGGAAGGGGATGACCACACTGGATCTTAGGGACAGACTGGCTATACCAGTCTTAGAGAGGTGGCTGGCCATGCTAGAAAGATAATCATATGACTTAGGGTGATCATGGTCATCACAAGGCCTGAAGACTTGAGGTCAACTTGCAGGCAACTAACCAAGCAAACAACATAAAGTGCCCATAAATTCAACTCAGGACATGAAAGCTCAGGAAAATGTCCCTGGTTAGCAACACCCCATGTACACTCTGGATTCTTGGTCTGACTCCATGGAGAAGAGAACTGAAGCATCACAGTGGATGTCCCAGGCTTTGCCTCATTCTTCTGTTCCTTGGGAAGACTTTGATCTGAATCAAAATCCTCCTCCTTTTTGTCCAACAGCTGGGAATCAAATCCAGGATGTCATGCTTGCTGAGTAAGCCCTTTACCACTAAGCTACACTCGTACTCCCTAAATCTCCTTTAACAAACTATAGCATGAGTGTAACAGCTGTCAAAGCTCGGAGTTCTTTCAGCAAATCATCACACCCAAAGGCTGTTTGGCAAACTTCCTAAACTATGCAGGTGAAGTCCAAAGCGAGGGCAGTCCTGGAGACTACACTCTCAAAACTCACACTAGCTCTGGAGAGGTATCATCTAGTGTGTTTCTGTAGTCTTGAAAATCAAGTGATTTCTACTATACTGTACATGTATTCTCCTTTTCTGTTGGCTGCTCCACTGCCTGTATTTAAGGTAGAACTTACTTAATAAGGCCCATCTTCCCATTATTTAAGACAAGACAGAAGCCCCCTCCTGTCTGACTGCTTTTCTTTCCACGCACTGCTTCCGTCACTCTCTCTGAGTAGTCTCAGTAGACTATAATCCTTTAGAGGCTCAAAATTGAATTCTAAAACATTGTCATAGTCTCACATATCTGCTACATAAAATTTCAATTCATCCTGAAAGAGAAAGACAAATCAAAGAACACAAAAGGTTTTCTAAGAACACAGGCTTATTTATCTGAGCAGCATCAAAGGTGAATACAGAGCAGAATCTGGCCACAACCCTGGTGTCACCCTGAGCCCTTGAGCCCAGCCATTCCTGATCCTTCATCCTCCCTGGAGCTACACTCATTTTATAACCTCATCTTATTGGCTTGGCTACAGTCACCATGGCCTGCCTTGCTTCAGGCTTCCAAATGTTTAATGGTACTATTTAACATTTGGGCAGATTGAATTCTCTGCCTGACCAGTTAATTAAGAGCCAAGTATTCCAGAATGCTATGTTTAAAACTGAAAGAAAAACAACTTTTCTTAGACAGTATGACAAAGACTCCATAATTTGAAGAACACCCTCCTAAGAGGGAAAAAAGTAAAATTTCACAACAGTTGTGTATTATCTGTTGGGATAAGGAACCTTCAAGGAACTCAGGGTCCTTGAATGGGATTTACAGGCCACATGTGCAAAAATAAAGTTTTATGTTTCTTAAAACAGGTGCTGCACAATTTTCCCAGGACTATCAAAGCAATCTCTGCACAGAGGCTGCGAAGTTCTTGGACTTGTGACCTCCCCTCTGCAGAGAGAGAAGCTTACAGCCTCTCATCTCAGCTCAAGGCGCCACCAGTCTATTTCCACCCAGTTCGCTGCAGTCAGAGTGATCTTACTCAAAATGCAACACTGATCTCCGCAGGAAACAGCTTTTTGGCATCCTTAGCACAGTCCCAGCTACGAGAAGACGTCCTGCGCAAGGCGCCAGTGCCGCCAGCATCTCTCCTACTTCCTGCCTGGTATGGGCTCACCTACCCTTCCAGATTCTACTCACACCTCTGGCTGCAAATCTCTTACCAGAGAAACAAATGAGGTCACTCGCACCCATGTCAATGCTGACACCTTCAACATCTGGGACCAACCATCCCTGTCCAGCACGTCTTCTCTCTCAGCCTAACTGCTCCAGCACAGGACTCACATCTTTCCTCCTTGTTACTACATCATGGTGCTTTACATAGTTTTGTAAAATGAATGAGTCTGGAAGCGTAACATGTACTCACTTACAAATTATGTACTGTAATTTTAGTGATGCTTCTTTGAAAAATAATCACAAAAGGAAAAATGTTCCTTTAAAATGAGAATCACTTATAACACTAAATAGTTTTTCAACCATAAAACTTGAGTATATAGCTTTTGAATATCTAGAGCAAAAGTCTGTTTTCACTAAAAATTTAGAAAAGAATATGCATTCGAAAGTATTAACTGCTTAATGAAGTTTCATCTTAAATTAATTTCCTAAGTCAATTAACATCATGCCCAAAGGGCCTCACAACCATGAACAGAAAACCTCCTTTTGTGAAACATGGGGTCAAAGCTATGTTCAAATGTGGTATATTTTAAAACAGGAATGTTTTTTCTTATAAAAGTTCAATTCCTTTATAAATAGGATCTGCTAGAAATTAACAACTGACACTGTGATCTAAGTCAAACGAAAAGAGGTCATCATAACTTAGTCCTCTTCAAGGCACACAGCTGAAAGTTACTAGAAAGCAGGCAGGCGTGGATGCACTAAGCATAGCAAGAGGTTGATTAGCTTCTGAAGAAGAACCTATTTAGAATACCAAGGGGCTGGGGAGGTGGCTCAGTAGAATAACCGCTTCCCTGGCAAGTACAAGGGCCTGAGTTCAATCCCTAGTTCTGCAAAAAACAAAACAAAAAACAAGATCCTACCTTCACTTCCCCAGCACCCCGAGCAAATTTGACAATACAGTGGCTGCTGGACCACAGCCTACAGCTCCACAGCACGAGGAACTGCAGAATTTGCCCTGTTGCGCACACAGCCATGGTGACTTCAGCCATGTTCATTAAGAGAATGGATACTCTGAAATTTCTATCACCAGAACTTAGCAAAGACCTTAAACAGACTAATAGTAGGAATTAAGTAGTGAATATAGTAACAGCAATGGAAGTCGGGCCACAGCTGAACTTACTTGTAGGCTACCTCTAAGCTTTATGTAGGTAAATCTGATTATTCTAAATATAGCACACACCAGCAGTGAAGTTCCAATTAGACTACCCAATCTCTTCTAATGCAATAGAAGGAGACCTACTTCATGGCAGGGCAACCCTTGCACCTGATTTCAATTAGCTGCTTCCCTTCTCTATCTCCACTCCTGCTTTGCTTTCATTAAACACACCCACGGCTTTCCCAATGCAGCTGAGAAAAAACTTCTCCAGGTCCTCATTAGTACTTCCAGTCTCTCACTCCCCAACGTCCTCATCAAAACGGGAAGCCTGCAATTCTTTACCACCCTGTGCCACTAACATATGGATACACACAAGCAGTAAATTGTTAAGCCATAAAACTAAAGGGGAGAGGTACCTACAAATTACTAAATAATCATTTAAAAGTTTTGCCATTTATAAGCTGAGCAACATACTCAATTCTTTCCACTTCCTGTCTTCTCCCACCTCTAATTTTATATCCAGCCCACCTCCTGCTCCATCTTTCACTGTGGCTAGATCAGAATCCTCACCAGTTAATTAGCACTTAGTGACTTTATCCCCTTTGCTTAGATGGTTTCTCTAATCTGTTAATTTAGTAACTTGCTCATTCTGCAAGACCAAAGCCAAGGGACATCACATCTCTCCACAGCACTCCTAGCACTCTCAACTGAAATGAAACTATTCCCTTACCAGCGCTCCCTGAAACTTAACTCAGAGCTCCCATGGGGAGCGTGACACATCAGACTCTATTTCCTGCACTGCCTTTCTCTTCAACTGGGCTGAATTCCTGGAGGGCAGACACTTTTAATCTCTGTCTTAAGAGTTTCAAAGACCTCTGCAATGACTAAGTTCTATACAAAATCTACGTCTTAATGTTTCAGGAGAAAGTCTATAGCAGTTTAGAAAAGAACCATGTGGGCCCAAAGAAGATAAAAATTACTATACCTCAAACTAACATGTAGTTGGCATTCTTCAAGTGCTAAATTGTCATCAATACCCTACAAGCGACCACACAGTGACAAATCAAGGTATCTATAACGAGGCAAGATGACAAAGTCTGGAGTTCCAACAGGCAGCACTGCCATGTTGGCTTTTTAGCTTGGGCAAATGTGCTAAAGTAAGATGCTGACCCAGAGAACCACGCACAAGGAGACAGAACATTTCTGGCCATTTTTACAACTTTTCTGTAAACTTCATGTTACTCAAAAGTAAAAGCTTTAAGAGTTTTTCTCCCTTAATACAGTTACAAACCACTAAGATTCTCAGCTTCCAAACACCAAAGAACTGTCAGCAAACAGACCAGTAGCCCGATCAATTTCCCATTATGTTGCAAGAACATAGTCTACAGGGTGTTGTACTCACACCAAAGCAAAAATCTGTGTCCATTATAATTACAAAAATTATAAAATTACAAGTTGGAACTCAGTGATGGCCATTTATCTCTTGATAATGAATGTTCCAAGGAGAAATTGGTGCCTTTTCAAATCTGAACCACCCAACTGGCTCTGCTCAAGCCTGGTCCTGGGCAAGCCACGAGGACCGACATAGCAGAGCAAAGACAGACGACTGAGCAGGATGTGCACCGAGACAGGGAAGGGCAGAGCCAGAAATGCAGATTCGCAGACACAGCTATCATCTTAAGACCTACGCTTAACGTCCACTGCACAAACACAGACACAGAAATGAACCAAGGAAGGTGGGAATGATTTAGTTGCAGTTGTGGCTACCTTAACGCCCTAAGTCCACTTAAAATGTTTACATTTACTTTTCACAATCATTTTGACTTGGAAGAAAAGCCACAAGTCACATGGTGCCAGATCAATGAATTAGGCAGAAGAGGACTTGGAAGTCTTCTTAAGACTGCCTTCCCCTTGTGGGCACAGCAGAGGGCTTCGCTGTAATCTGATCACACTTCGTAACAACACTCCCAAAAGAGGTCTTCTGGAGCTGCTTCAGAAAAGTAGACAGAGCACTGAGTAAGTGGTGTTCCGAGAGAGGACTGAGACAAGCAGCCGTGTTCTTCTGCTAGAATACATATTCTTATTTAAGCATTCGCTGTGCACTTGGTTGCACTTCACATAAAACAGTCTGATGTTTTTCCTTCTTTCTTTTTGTGTTTTTTATTTGTTTTGTTTTGTTTTGTGGAACTGGGGATTGAACTCAGGCCCTTACACTTGCCAGGGAAGCACTTAATTCTACTGAGCCATCTCCCTGGCACCTCTTTTTTGTGTTTTTAAGGAATGGTCTTGCTATGTAGTTTGCCTCAAACTCACTTTGTAGCCTTGCCTGATCTCAAACTCCAAGCAACTCAAGTGCTGAGGTTACAGGTGTGTGCCTCAACACCTGCTCTGACTTTCTGAAGATATTTACTAAACATTACTAGAAAAGGCCTATCAACCCAGCCAGGCAATGGACCTAAAAGTTTTAGGAACACTATCTACTTTAATGCTTAAAACCAGAAAAGGAACTCTGTAAGCCATGCCGCTTCAGTAGACCTCTAAGCTACCTTCAACAGCAGCCTCGCCACAAGCACCACAGACCCAGCAGGAGCCCAGAGTCTGCCCAGGCTCCTCCTGGCCTTTCTATGCATTTTTAGTTCCCCTCTCTCCAGCCACTAATCTTCCTTTTTTAAATTTTTTTTTCCACTAATCTTTTCAGACCAACAGCCTCTAAAACATCATGGAAGGGAAACACACAGCTCTTCTTTAGAAAGAAAAAGGTTATTTCACATTCTCGCTTCCCCAGCACATGAAATAGAGCTATTAGAACCTTTGCTAAATGAACCACCACATCAAAAACAGGTGACCAGAACCTAAGGCACATTTTAATAGAATCAGTACCATTTAAAGTGATCACAAATCAATAAATTTAGTAATGAAACTTATCAGATAATATTAAACCATTCTATATGAAAGTTAACCCTAAATAATCACCATTCTTTCAAACTTGTAAGGGGATTTTTCCAACAGTTTTACAGGAAGTGTGAACACAGCCCAGATCGTACTGGCCAGGTTCACACATCTGCCAAGGGCTGAGGCAGGCGTGGTTTACTCAATAGTTTACCAAAGGCCACAGAGCTCAGTGAAAGGCTGCAATGTGATGCTGTTCTCAGTCTTCTCTATGACCTCTGCCCCAGCCCTTCCAGGATAGTGCATGCACACGTATCTCTAGGCCTCAAGACCACCCTCTTGGCCTTGCTGTCATGCTACATCAGATGCAGGCTTTGAAAGATGACAGGAATGAAGATGAGTGTGTGGGTGCCCTGCCAGCAGTCCCATCTAGAAGCAGGAGGGAACACCTGCCTGTCTCCTGGCTCTGCCTGTTCCGGGCCAGACACTCAAATCCTCTCACAGGCTCCAGCTTCAATTCCAGCACAGCAGTGAGGTTTGAAAGTGCCACAAGCAGAGAACACACTTCTCTCTGATCCTTTACAAAAATCAAACTGCAACTGAGTGTCACGGCAGCCATGCTAGGAATGAGGTCAATTACTCAGGTACTCGCTCGACTTCTCCTTTTCTCCACCCCTGGGGTTTGGACTCTATTCCCAGCACTCTCTCGAAGCTGTTGTTAGCCTTTCCCCTCGCAGAACTGCCTCTCCATTTATGCTATTCTCAGTCTTCTCTCTTACAGACTCCTGTGGGGGAATGAAAGACAGGAAAGGGGAAAATGAAGTGGAACTTCAGAAGCCTCCTGACTAAGTCACTGTGCTAAAATGTGTATGGACAGAATATAACCCAAATATGCATGTCACTCGCTGACACAGTACACACATATGTACACATGCTGTAAGCTTCCTCCTGTGAATTTCTAACTACACTGTTCTTTTTTAATTTTTATTTATTTATTTTTTTTTAGGGAAGAGTCTACAAGGTGTTTAGGGTCTCAGTACTAGATCGGACTCTTAGTGATCCACTTGCTTACAGCCTCCCAAGAGCTGGGATTATAGGGCGCGCCACCATGCCCAGTCGCAGTTGCCTCCTCAGCATGCCCTGGGGGTGGGGCTGGCACATCAGACCCAGGGATTGAACCTGGCCCCTGCGCCTGCTGGCAGGCACTTCAATCTGCTGGGCTATTTGGCTGGCCCCACTGTTCTTTTTTTTAACACAATTCTTTCTCAATATCCACACAGATGTGAACTATAACAACAACAACAAAAAAAATTAGCCTGGGAACCTGAGACCTGTTCCTACATCAGCATTACCACCTACTTAAGAAACCAGCATGGGAGTTTAGGTTACTCACCTGTGAAATAGGCAGGCCCACCTGACTCCCACATCGCCTCCCTTGTGTGACACTGGCTCCAAGGAGGGCTGTGTTTACAAGAAAGAACTAGAGGCACCAAGAAGGAGCCTTGGATGCCCGAATCCAAGTAACAAGTCATTACTGGGTAATCCAACCTTCCTCTCATTTGCAACTACGTTAGCAGGCAAGTGCAGGTAGGTGCACTAATTTCCATAGTTTTAGGGGGAATTTTAACCAAATCTATGTTTCTGGTTTATACCTAAACAAATGAGGTGACAACAAGTAGGGACACTGGAAAGCAAGCAAGTACTTTCCAGTAACAGCAACCTTAGACTTGCTTGGCAAAAACCATTATTAGCAACTGTTCCCCAAACTCAGTCTTCAGAATGGTATGTGTCAACTCTCAGATCATACTCAGGAACGTTAACAATGAATCCCAATCCAGTATCAAAATGATTCATCAAGGACAAATGTAGCCAAGAAACAACCAGAAAAACACTGCTTTTTGTGTCTAAGCCACATGCCAGCCCCCCTTTCTTTTTGAGCTAGGGCCTCACAAAGTTGCCACACTGTCTAAGCTTGTGCTCCTCCCACTTGAGAGCGTGGCAAAACTCAATTATTGAGATCACTTCAACTGCTTTCTGTGCCACAACAGAACAGCAGACCCTATACCATTGGGTAACTTATAAGCAGCCATAGTGTTCTTAGCTGATGACTCTGGAGGCCGAGAAGTCCAAGAGGACATCCATGACAAGGGCCCTCCTGCTGTGCCATCTCATGACCCAAAACAGACCCAGAAAGCAAGATAGGCTGCTTCACAGCTTGGCTTGGTGGTGCATGCCTATAATCCCAGCAACTGGGAGGCTGAGACAGGAGGATCACTGTAAATTCTAGGGCAACCTGAATTGCACAGCAAAACCCTGTCTTAAAAAGACCAAAAAAAAAAAAAACAAACCTGTTTTATGACACTGGAGACACCTCCTCCTACGATAATGACATTAACCCACTCACAATGATGGAGCCCCATGACCAATGGCCTCCCAACATAGTCACACTGGTGGTTACGTTTTAACCTGAATCTGGGAAGGGACATGAAAGCACAGCAGGGTCATTTCTAATTCACGTTAAATGCCTCTTCTCCTGAATATCCTCTGTTCTCTCTTTCCTGCTTTTAAGAGGTCACCCACAGTGATGTGCTTTTGCTTTTTCTCGACTCTTAACTCTCCTTTTTTTGCACTCTACAAATGCATGCTACCCACAACAGACCTAAGACCTTGTTAGCTGTACTAAATTATCCAGTGAATGTGTTAACTATGAAGTAGTCACGTAAGTCACATCAGTTTGGCACTCACTATCTTTAGTCATTTTGGAAATACATTTTCACAGGGGAGAAAAAATCCTCAAACAAACTTTGGAACATACTGAAGATCACAGGGCAACTGCTACCAACCTAAATTTTTGTACACCCCAAGCTAGTAAGGTGGAACCTCCCAGAGGCAGAGGCTGTGGGGACATGACCAGGCCCTGAGGTGGGCACTCACAAAAATGGGATCTGGGCTTGGCAAGAGGCCCAAGAAAGCTAACTTGCCCTGTTCTCTACCAGAGGAACAACTCTGAAGCAGAAGGTGCACGCACAGTTCCTGCGCAGAAGATGCAGGAGCAGCCTGATGGCTCCCAGATCCAGGTGAGAAACTCAGCTCCCTGTTCAAAAGGGACCAAAAATATGACACTGTGTTTTATGGTAGTTCGGGTGGACTGAGACAGCATCAAAGTTTTTTAAGCTTTTTTAATGTAATGTTTAACAGAGAAAAAATTAATGCTGGCACTCAGGTAACCACCCTGCAGTAGAGTGCAGGGTGACAGAAAAGGATCACACAGCCCCTCAGGCATCTCCTGTCTGCAGCAAGGGCACAGGTGGTAAAAGAAAAAGCATTTGGACAAAGACCACTGCAGGAATCTGACAAGGAGGTTGGAAAATGGCCCGGCAGACAGCTCCGGGTGCCTGCCCCCGCCCCTCAAACACACACCTGACACATCAGAAAGAGTGTCTCACCCAACCATGAGAACTCACTTGTCAGAGCCCTGGAAGACATGATTCACGTACAGCACGTGAATCTCAAGGGGCCAGCAGAAGAAACAGGGAGTCTCTATGATGCCTGTGGGTTTCTATTTTGGAGGACTGAAACGCTCTCAATGACTGGTAATGCTCGCAGAGCCTGCGAATGCACGACGTGATCGTCTCAAGCACTGCAGCAAAGTCTCCAGGCAACAGCAGCGTCCACATGTGCAGAACGTTCTCCAACTCCAGCTGGCATTTTACGTTTCTGCCACACTGGAGAACATTTTTAGATTTTAAATAACTTAAGAGGAACACTACATGTCCCTCCTTCATGAACAAAGGATGCTCTACTCTATCTCCTTTTATAATGGCTACTCCAATATCCAGATTCAGATTAGCAATCTTCAATTCTTGAATCCCAACAGACATTTCTAGTTTAGAATTTATGAAAATTATGAAAAAAAATATTCTGTCATCTTTAAGCATATTATTCCTTAAGTCTATGTTTTAATGAGTGTCACTTAACTGGTCAGGTACAGGGACAAAGCAGCTTGGGGGGAAAAAAAGAATGTGCTGTGATGTGTTCAGCAGCACAAGTCCAAGCACAAGAGAGCAACTTCCAACCAAAAAGTATCCATTCAGAATTTTGCTGGTAGCTTGAATGGTGGTGTGTGCCTGTAATACCAGCACTCCAGGAGACTGAGGCAGGAGGATCTCAAGTCTGGGACCACCCTAGGCAATTTATTGAGACCCTTTCTCAAAAAAAAAAAAAAAAAAAAAAAAAAAAAACAGAAAAGCTCAGGATATATAGCTCAGTACAAATCCCTAGGTGCTATTCTCATAGCGGCGGGAGCACTTTGCTGGTGCTGTCTTCAGGTAGACACATGTACATATGCTCACAGGCACCCACAAATGCATAACTAATTCAAAAGACATCTAAGGAAAGGCATCCACCTAGCATAAGCTGCCTACTTCACTAGCAGAGACCAAGAGGTCCTGTGGCTCTCTGACCACCACATTCCACACAGCACACACCAGTCTGACGCTAGGCATCTGGGGCGTCCCCGTGTTTCAGGGTGTGCACGGGCACCCTTTCACACACAAAGCTGTTCCAAATCCCTGGTTAGCACAGGGGTCTCAGGCACTTCCCACACACCCACCACTCTCCACAGAGCACCCTTTCTTTTTCCTTCTCTGAAGCACAGAGTCAGCCTCCATAGACATAAGCTTCAAATTGCAAGGCTTCTGTCCCTTTCCCCCATTACTGTCTCCAGATCTATTTGCCTATTCCCTCAGTAGGCACTAAAGTCAAAAGTACACCAGCCCCAGAGGAAGATAGCAAAACTACAGATGATTATGGGAAAAGATTTATGTCAACAGCAAAACCCAAAGGGGGACTGAATCCTGCAAGCAACCTGGTACCAGTGGAGTGGCTTCACCCATGAATTTAATTATCCATAGTCTCTGATCTAGTATTTAAGTCATTAACATGATTTCCATTTCTCTAATTTGGGAGCCAAAATGTATGATTTAAAAACATTGGCCTAAAGGTAGCATGACATTTTAGGAACATGATTCTGGAGCACAAGCTACACTGTAACCTCTCACCAGGCTGCGTGACACTGGACAAGCCATGTACTTCTCTGTGCTCGGGCCCCCTGCCTCTGTAAAGTGGGGCAGGAGGACTTCTTCCCAGGCCGTGGTGCAGAGCAGCTCAGTGAGTAACACGCCAGGCAGCTGCAGGCAAAGCTGTCTCCTTAAAAGGTTTTCTTCTATTCCATCTATCCCCACCAGTCCATCCAAACCACTGCTGCTCAAGAGGACAAATGTCTGACACTGAGATGTCTACTACCACAAGTCACTCAGATGTTCAGTGATTTGACAGGGCACAAAAAAAAAAAAAAGAGGGTTGGCTGGAAGATAGACAGACAGACAGACAGAAAGTGGCAGCTGCCCTAAGGTGCTTTGGAATGGAAGGGAAGGGTCATGTTTACTCTCCAGTATTTTTGTATGACTTGCTAACCAAACCACACACATCCTTGTTTTAAAAATGCTGTTTCAAGAAACACAATGAAAAACAGCTCTCAAAAGTAAAACTGCAACTGGCCAGGAAGAGCTAACAGCTCGTTTCTTTGCATCCCACGTTCCAGGCAGCTCACGTGCTCACTAAGGCGCTGCTGGAGCAAAATGACTACAGCTGTCAATTATCCCCTCTGTAAATGAGAAATGAAGAAGGGACTGCAAACTGCAGCAGGAGCACATGTGGAGACTCCAACGCTTCCTTGCTAAGAGCAGGGCGCTCACTCCGCTCGCTTCCAGATGGTGAGCAACACTCCAACAAAACCCACATATTCAAAACAAGTGTAGCAATGTTTATTGTACATCCCTTTCCAAAGCAGCTGCTCCAGACAGTGTGCTCACACTGCAATAAGGAAACCAAAGTGTATGTCCAACTAATGAAGTCTTTTACAAGTGACGCACTACGCAGACTCCTGCACAGCTAGCTGCCTGCCAGCTGCTGCCTAAATACTATTTTCCAACATCTTCTGAAGGCTAGTAGTTACTCAAATAGATTTTTAAAAGAAAATGAATGCCAAATATTGTAATTATTAGAAGATTATTATAATTAGATATTCTGTTCTTTCTTTTGACGCAAGGAACAGAGTGCCTGTGACTGTTGCTGAGAACACAAAGTGCCTTCCTTTGCTTGCCTATTAATCTGCTCACAGGTGACACTAGTTTACAGGGCAGAGACGCTGACCTCTGCAGTCCTCCAATTATGCTCTTACCTCAGGTCTCCAGTGAGCACTACAGTGTTCTCACGCCACAGCCCCAAGAGAAGCAAAAGAGAAAGGACATCAAGTGCACCCTCTGCAAAGCACAACACTGAACCACAGTCCGCATGTGCTTTAGAACCTCCCTTTCCCTAAAAAGTGTGTTCACTATATCCACACCTTGTTTTTTGTGATAATTGCTCACAAAAAATGTTCTTCATTCTGTCCACGCTTGGTTATCTACCTCATGCCACTTGAGAACCGACAGATGACTGTGCAGTCCTGTGTGCCGAGTATGCTTCCTTCTCCCACCAGACGGATGTCACTCAACATAAGCGCCAACTCTTCCAAAGCACGCTACCCATCTGGCTGTCAGCAGCACAGGGACACAGGATTCCTAATGAACCACCCTTCCTTGAGGGGAAGACAGTGTAAAACCAGAACAAGAACACAGGTTTGCAAGCTCACTCAGAACAAAAAAATCAGGGGAGAAACACTGACTTGCATGGAAAGCGTGACAAATGAGTATCAATCTAAAAGACACAGGACATAGGAGAACCTGCAATGTAACATCATGTAACTCAGTTGCATCCCAAATTTTCTGATCAAGGAGATTATGGGGTCACTGAGGAAAGTGATCATGATGTAGAATGTGCCTAAGGAGAGTCACATGGAGAGAAAACATTCCCTCGGGCTTTCACAGAGAGAAAATTGGTCAAGCAATGGCCATGACTCATCCATAAGGATGACACTGACAAAGGATATACAAAGTGTGGTATGGGGTTACAGGATAAATCCTGAGGGTATGTCACTGACCTTATCAGATATGAAAGTTACATTTCTTGTTATATAGGTCTCACTTTATCTTGGTCTGAACCATCCAGTAGAAAAGTATAAAAATGAAGTAGATAAAGTAAAGCCATATTAATATGCTGAGCTGTGAAAGGCTCAAGTCAACAACTTCTGCAGATAACTCACTACTATTGTGGACTGCTGGACTGTGTTGGATTGTTTTGCTGAATTCATGCACCTGTAGTATTTAGATGCCAATGGAATACCCATCTCTGACAAGACTAAACAAAAAAAAAGGAGCTACAAAAGAAGGACCATTTTGTATTTGTATGTACAGAATAGTTAGGATAGATATACAAGAAAGATTCATACTAATAGTGTTTGGGCAGGATATCATGTACTATGCATCTTGTCCTATGGATAACCACTAAGATAACAATGTACAATGTATTAACTATTGAAACTGTCCTATTAATCAGTTTTGAACCTGTCTCATTGCTATTTGTTTCTCAATAAAATAAAAATAAAAATAAATGATGAGTACCAATCTAACCCCAAAGAATGAGATATCTGCACTATATACTACTTGGTGAATGTCAAAACAAAGTCTTCAGAGCCAGCCAAATAGCTCAGCGGATTAAAGCACCTGCAAGCGGGCACAAGGACCAGGGGTTGATCCCCAGTCTGCCATGCCAGCCCCACCTCAGGGGTGCGCTGAGACTGCAACTGAGATTGGGCGTGGGGGCACACACCTGTAATCTCAGCTCTTGGAAGGCTACAAACAGGCAGATCACTACTAGTCTGATCTAGCAGTGAGACCCAGAACACCCTCTAGACCCTTCCCTAAAAATACAAAAAGAAAAATAAAAAAACCAAAGACCTCATAACTCACCTCATTTCTGTCCTGAATGTTTCCAAACTGATGTAAATATCTCAGCCCTTAATCTTTTAAGCATCTTTTCTGGTACACTACCTGATTTCAAAAAACTTGGACAAATTCCCAACTGGCACAAACCCAGGGAATCAGCTAATTCACATACCAATCCAGTTTACGCCTTTTGTTTTGCTCCTTAACATCATTTTAATGTAAGTAATTAGTATCATTTCTAAGTTACAGAATTATAGCCAGTCTCATGAAATGACAAATGCTGGTCTGTTGTGTTAAACTATGATACTTACGAGGAAAAAAATAATTTCAAGTACACTGGTAAGCTGCTGTTCTTATTAAAATATCCCTCTATTTATGAAATATATATACTTTTAAAAACATTGCATGAAATTTTGTTTTAATCTATTTGGTACAGGGTTTCACTACACACCTGGGGACTCCTAGTGATTCTCCTGTTTTCAGCTCCCCAGTGCTGACATTACAAGTGCATGTGCCACCACACCATCTCAATGGCCAGCTCAACATACCCAGGGGCAGGGCTGCCGTGGCATGTGGCCCCAGGGATCAACCGCAGTTTCTTAATTAATTCTTAGTCTGCTGAACTACTGCACTGGTCCTAACCCAAATTTTTATACCAAATTCCATCCCAAACATTAATAGACTGCCCCACAGTACCCTGCACCCAAGGCCCAAGGATTACCTGCACCTCTAGGAAAAGCAAAGACATGGCTGGTGGCAGAGGACATGGGGACTTGGGAGAGCCTCAGAAAGCTGGTAGATATTTCCTAAAGAAAGACCGTGGAGCCTCTAGATCAGAGCAACAGACTTCCTCTGGCCACCTTCCTCATGACTATTTTTAGGAAGTTGAGCGCTGGGCAAAGTCTAGCACCCCTGGCAGCAAGATGTTCAAGCTGGCAGAGTGGCAGAGTCCACCTATGCTGCTGACAGCCACTTCAGGCATCACCAGCAATGAGAAGACGGAGGATGGAGGCCACACTTACACGAGCCCACTTTAAGTAAAAGCCCGGCCAGGGAAGCGGTAGCCTCGCTCTAAGGGTATGGAAACTGAGATTCTGAGAATTCAGTGACGTTTCCAAGCCCGAGTCCTGGGCACTGAAGAGAGAGACCACATCGACCACAAGTCAAAGCAGTATGTAAGGAAACCCACACCTACCCAGTGCACATGCATCTAAGTGCAGCAACCACGCAGCCAACACGGCACAGCAGGCCTGGACTTCTTCCTGCTTATGCACAGCATACTCCTTACAGTCTGCTTACCTCACAGGCCACACATAACCAAGTTTGAAGAACACAAACTCCCCTCATTCTTTGAATAGCCAAACTGACATTGGGTCAACTTTAAAAGTGTTTCAAAGACAAATGTGTAACCCCAGCACTCTGGGAGGCTGAAGCAGAAGGATCTCAAGTTTGAGCTCAGAATGGACAACTTAGAAAGACCCTGTCTCATTTCAAAATAAAAATAAAAAGTGGGGCTAGGGATACAGTTCAGTGCAAAGGCCCTAAGTTTGATGCCCAGTATTGCCAAAAAGAAAAATAGTTTCACAACCTGTGATGCTAAAGAACATCAAGGCTCAAAGAAAAAGTAGAGTCACCCCTAACCCCTCAGACTGAGACCCTATTTGGAAGTAAGGCGACTACAAGTGTTACAGATTCAAGTGTGATCATAAAGAAAGAAGTTGGGCCCTTCATCAGTGACAGGCTTCCTCAGAAGAAAAGAGAAAGGTAGACACAAACACTAGAAGAAGGCACCTGTGGCAACAGAGTGACAAACTCAGATTCTGCCACAGAAGCTTCTAGCAAAGCCATGCAATGAGCAGCCGACAGATAAATGATGGGTGCCTTCTTTCTAAGCAATGAACAGACTATTTTCTATCAGATAATATCAGACTTTAGCGCATATATATATATATATATATATATATATATATATATATTTTTTTTTTTTTTTTTTTATTACAGTGTCTCGCTACACATCACGGACTCTTTTTTTTGGTGTGTGTGGGGGGTCAGCTCAGCCCACCCTGGGAGAAGGGCTGGCACGGCATGTTGTGCTGGGGATCGAGCCGCGGTCCCTGAGAGCTTGCCTAAGCAGGCACTTTAGACCGCTGAGCTATCTTGCCAGCCCAGAACTATTTTGTATTTTCTTTCTTTTTTTTTTTCTTTTTGCAGAACCGGGGATTGAACTCAGGCCCTTGCATTTGCCAGGCAAGCGTTTATTCTACTGAGCTACCTCCCCAGCCCAATATATATTTTTTAAAAAATGGGGCTGGGGAAATGGCTCAGTAGAATAAACACTTCCTTGGCAAGCACAAGGGCCTGAGTTCAATCCCCAGTTCTCCAAAAAAAAAAAAAAAAAAGACTAAAATCATCCTCTACCTACTCCCAATTCATCTAACACTGCAAAGGCAAGAGACTCAAGGCAATAGCTGAGCCAAGCACACACACAAACATCCCAGGTGGACTGCGGCTATTCATTGTCAGGGCACCAACAAAATTACACTTCCTCATCATGTGTGCACACATGTATGTTTATACACCCCCTTGCACTCAGCACTGTTTCTCCTTCCTCAGAGCCCTGGGGTTGAAGTCCTATCCCTACTCAAGCCCAACTCCAACTCATTGGAGGGCCTCCCTCCACTCCCACCACACAGCATGCTCACCACCCACCCACCATTAGGGGCAGATGGTCTGGCTGTGCTGTGTCGCATGGGGCAAAGCTTTAATGTGACATTTCCTCATGCATTCCAATAGATAACACACCCACTATATCTAAACCACATTGCAAGAAGCAAAGATGAGTCAGACATAGAGCCTACCCTTATGAAGTTCAGCAAAGGAATGAACCAATTATAAAATAAAAATAAAGTACTGGACTGAGGGTACAGCTCAGTAGTAGATTCCTACACTTACCACATACCAGGCTCTGGATCTGGTCCCCAACACCATGTAAGAAATATAAAAGGACTAAGGTCCAAAAGTACCTTGCTTGGGAATGTTCAAATCAAAAGTGATTATGTAAATGCAAAGGCCAGGACCAGCTTTCATGGAGTGGGTCACAATCAAGAGAGGTAATAAAAATGCTGAGCTTGACCAAAGGACATCAGAAAGTGCTCTCTTCACTCTAAGAGTGCTTGAGCTTTTCCGTGGCCCAGGGCTGCCCTGAGCCCTGCAGGACGTTTAGCAGTAGCCCTCACCTCTTCCCACTAACACCAACACTGTTCTTCCAGTTGTGACCACCAACCACAGTCCTGGACACTGCTGCATATCCTGATGAGCAGGGGAGGGGAGGGGACCAGAGAGGCTGAGGAGCCTGTGAAGAAGCAGACTGACTTCCAACAGTTTGAGGCAGGACAGTGCTTCTGTGGGTCTGTGCTGTACTGCCAACACGTTACAAATGCCATGGCTCGAATGAAATACAGTAATGAAGTACAGGTTAGAAGCATCTTCTGGGGCCACACAGCCGCACAACTTGAGTTGTATAAGCGTAAGTATATGCAGTGAACAAAAGAACAAAGGTCTTGGCAGTAACAAGTGGAGAGCACTATCAATAAAGCTGTATGTTGCAGATGTGAGTGGCTGGTCAATGTTCTTGGGTGACAAGGTTTTAAAAGGCATAGTTAAACCACTTATACTCAACATTTTCTACAACATACTAAAGGGAGCTGAAGTCTTTTTGGTCAACAGCTTGTATTGCAAACTTTTTTAAGTTTCTATAATATATTTTTAGAGTTTTTTGGTTCTAGATAGCATTTTGACTGCAGAGCCAGGCATGATGGTGCATAACCTAATCTCAGCACTCAGGGAGGCTGAGGCAGGACTGCCATGAATTTGAGGCCAGCCTCAGCTATGTAGTGAAACCCTGTCTCAAAGAAGAAGGAAAGAACTGACTTCAGGACATGCTTGCCTAATCTCATTGTTTGACATGCATGATTCTTTTACTCAAGCATACAACAGCATGTAAACAACTATAGTTTTCACATTTCACTTGCAATTCAAAGAATTATTCAATCAATACATGATTACAACTGCTTCACCACTGTGTCATCTTTAGTTTATTTTTCTCCAGATACTGAGACAATATACCTGACACCCAAAATTAAAAAGGGAAAGGTTTATTTAGTTCACAGTTTGTAGAAGTTTCAATCCATAATGGGCTGGCTCCAAAAGAGGGTGACATGGCAGAGGGACACAAGTTCATGACAGGAGAAGATCATGAAAGCAGAAGAGAGCAGAGGCAATAAGAGGGCCCAGGGAGACCAGTCAGGGGGAATAAGTGCTTGCCTGGCAAGCGCAAAATACTGAGTTCGATCCCTAGAACCACCTACCCCCACCAAAAACAAAACAAAACAAAACAAAAAAGACAGCAATAAGAGACAGGGAGTAGGGCTGGCCAAATAGCTCAGCAGATTAAAGCACCTGCAAGCAGGCACAGGGGCTGGGGGTTCAATCCCTAGGCATGCTACGCCAGCCCTGCCCTCAAGGTGCTCTGAGATGGCAACTGAGACTGGGTGTAGTGGCACACCTGTAACCCCAGCACTCGGGAGGCTGTAAACAGGTGGATCACTATAAGTTCAATCTAGTAGTAAGACCCTGAACACCCTGCAGATCCATCTCTAAAATACAGGGGGAATAAAAAGAGAGGGAAATAACTCTCTGTCTCTCATACTGTATGCAGGCTACCTGCTCTGGGGCAGTTACAGCACTCATACCCTTAATCCCAGCCCTGGAACATGAATCAATAACAAACTCTAAAGGGCCAGCCCAATAGCTCATCAGACTAAAACGCCTACTTAGGCAGAGTGCAGCAGCCCAGGTTCAATCCCCAGCATGATGTGCCGGCCCCATGCCTGGGGCACACCGAGATGGCCACTGAGACTGGGCATGCCGGCACGCGCCTATAATCTCACCGCTTGGGAGGTTGAAAACAGGAGAATCACTATGAGTCCTATCTACCAAATGAGACCCTGTAGACCCTGTCCTAAATACAACAAAAGAAAAAAACTTTAGGTTCAGCCACCTCCAAAAAGCCCACCCCCATGACTGCATGAGGCTTTGGGGGGACATCCAGACACAGACCATAATATTCTGCCTCTGGTCCCAGAAAGGATCAATACATCCTTTTATGTGTAAGAGATGAAGGATTTTTGGCTGGCTCAGGCTGTCTTGAGGGCAGGTGTGCTAAGGCATGCGGACCTGAGGAATGGAACCACAGTCCCTTGAGTCTGCATGAGCAGGTGCTTAAACAAATGAGCTAACCCACAGGCCCTCTATGTGTAAGACATGGATGCCACTTTTAAGAATTGTCAAAGTCCTAACAGTTTCAGCATTGCTCTTAAGTCCCAAGTCTACTCTGAGATTTAAGGCAAACTATGAGCCCCCATATAAAAGGAAAGCTAAACAATTCAACATTTCCATTCCAAAAGTTACAAATGAGGATACAAAGGAATGGGACCAAACTAAGTCCAAAATCCAGCTGGGCAAACATTAAATCTTGTAGTCCCAGGTGCACCACCTGAGGCAATCTGTGGTAAGATGTGAACTCCAAAAGGCAGGGGTGGCTCCTCCCCTCCAGCACTTCTGGTGGTTGTACCTCCCATGAATTTTCTCTTCAGCCCACTCTGCTCCCTTCCTTGCTGTTGGCATCTCCAAACTTCTGAGGTCTCCACTGTACCTTTGGTTTCACACTCACAGCTTCACACAGTCCTCTCATGGGCACACTGCCAGGTCCCCAGACCTTCTCAAACTTGGGTGCAAGCCTTCTTCACCCCACAATTCTTCCATTCTACACGTACCTAGAACCCACATTGCATGGATGTTGGGTGATGAATGCCAAGGTCTGCTGCCAGCTAGAGCACTAGCCAAGCTTCCATCTCTCTTGGCTGTAGATGGCAAGTGCCTGGATCGCTGAGGACTATGAATCCAATTCTGAGGAAAAAATTTTCTGTGCTACTACCATTCTACAACATGGTGGTCAGCAGCTTTCTTCTCAAAGCAAGGTCTTTTGCTTTTGTAATTTTGAGGCTACAAAGGGTAGAGTCTTGCTGCTTCTGGTGATGCCCTCAGGCCATCTTTTCCATTCTCCTACTCCTTCTCAGAAATAAGATTTCTGCTCTATCTTTGCAATCCACAGCTTTACTGGAGCTTCCTTGCTGGCCAACCTCACAACATACTAAATTATTCTGCTGGGTTCTTTGCTCTTGATTCTTAACATAAATGTAGCTAAAAGCTTCCAACAGTATCCATGCCACAGCCTCAGCATTTAACTGCCTTAAAATCACTCTAATCTTAGTCTCAGGCAAAGACTTTGGACATGAGAAAACTGCAGACAAACTTTCTGTTAAGCCATAACACACACATCTGGAGTCCAACAGGCAATGTACTTCTTCGTACCACAAACCTTCCAAGCCCGATCTTTATGAACAGAATATCTTCCCAACTTAGACCAGAATCTCCCATACAGAACAACCTAAGGTGTTCTAGCTCTATCTTTTCAGCCATTACTCCTGAACCTTTCAGAACTCTTCCTGTAAGCCATTCCCAAAGACTCCTGAACCACAATGCTAGATATAGTCCTAGCAATGACCCCACTTCTGGTAGCAAATTCTGTCTTAGTTATTTTTCTTTCATTGCTAAGACAAAATATCCAATATCCAAAGTTCAAAGGAGAAAGGTTTATTTAGCTCACAGTTCTTAGAGGTTTCAGTCCATAATGTGCTAGTTCTAATTGCAGAGTGGTACATGGCAGAAGGGTAACACTTCATGGTGACAGAAGACAGCAAAAGTAAGGAAGAGACAGATGAACCTCTTTCTGACCTTTACATGGCATGCAGGCTACCATCTTAGGACAGGTATAGCACTCAAGTCCTTAATCCCAGCTTTGGACCAAGAATCAATCACAAACTCTAGATTTAACCACTCTCAAAAAGCTGCCCCCTGTGACTTCTTGAGGCTTTGGGGGATGACATCCAGACATAACCCCTAACCCTTGGATAATTTACTTTCAACACATATGCCACTCTGGGAAAACAGCTACAATACAGGAGGAAGTTGTGGTATTAGATTCAATGCTGAGTCTAATACCATGGGCCTGGCAGACAAGACTGTAAACATCTAACTGCTATGTATACACCAAGCATTACTCCAAGGCTTCACAAGTTACTTTTAATTTTCTAAACAACCCTCAAGGGAGCAATATCCTCTTTCAGAAAACTGTACCTGAACACATTCAAAATAAGCACCATAGTACACCTGAGAAAAGTGAGGAACAGACAGATTGGGGATTCATGCACACTACCTGAGCCATGGATAGGGCAGGGGCTCTAGGAGCAAGGATTATATTTCCTTAATCTTTTGGTCTTCATTATCAGGTAGCAGCTAGCCTTACCACCACAAGCCATGCAACAGTAAGACCAACTGGAAGAATGCTCTCATTTAAAGTATCATAATGCGTTTCTTATTAAGGTAACGCCAGCTCTAAAATGCTCCCAGTGGCTTAAGCAACCAGTGGTGCGCACATGACTGTCCCATCAGGCAGCCTGGTGGTTGAAAGCCATCGAGAACTGAGACATGTGATGACGACCCCATCAGGAAGGCAATATTAACACTTGCATTGTCCTTTTCATACCTGTCATTTCAGCTATAATTATGGAGCATTAGCACTAAGGATAACATTTTACCTGACAATAGTCACAATGTACTGATGAAGGAGAAAGGATCAACTTAAAAACATTATTAAGCCAGGCATGGTGACATACATATAATCCCAGCACTCAGAATGCTGAAGCAGAAAGATCACCATGAGTGGACTAGAACAGGGAAACTCTGTCTCCAAAAAACAAAAACCATTAAAAAATTTTAAAAATTAGGTGGCATACAGTTGACAGGTTCCACGTGGACTGGCACAATGAGAAGAGCTACACCTTGAGCTAGTAGGCTGCTCACTAGCTACTGGCAACAGTACTAGACAAAAGAGAGAAAATAATTTTGTTTGTTCAATCTTTGTGTTTAACTTATGAAAAGGAATATGAAGAAATGACATTGAGAGGATTTATTCTGTTTCTTAAATTGTGGTAAATACATATAATAAAATGTGGGACTCTAATAATTTTTATCTATCTGTACAGTTCAGCGGTATTTTTTCCAGAATGCGTTGCATCATAAAAGTGAAACTCTATATCTACTAAAAATAACTCATTTCTTCCTTACCCTCAGTCCCTGACAACCACCACTGTACTTTGTCTCTGAATACAATTATTCTAAGAACCTCATGTAAATGTAACCATGCAATTGCGTCCTTTTGCAACAGACCCATTTTAGTGTAATATCTATGTCTTGGTCACTTTCTCCTTGATGGGACAAAACAACCATTACCCACAACTGAAAGGTCTTGGTCCATACTCGGCCGGCTCCAAGGCAGAAAAGTCACTGCAGAAGGCTACTGTGGAGGTGACAGCTGCTCACATAAGGGTGCACAAAAGAAGGCAGGAGCTGGGAAGGGAGATGGAGCCTTCCAGGGCCTGCCCCAGTGACCCAGCTCTACCCACCAGGTTCCACTTCTTAATAGTATATTCCACTGCGGATTCCCCAGCAACTGATTCACTGATGTGGACAGTGACCCCAGGCTCCAATGACCCCACATCTGAATAGGCTGAGGCCTTGGGGGACAGCCTAGGTCCAAACCCTAACAATCTACAGGTTTATCCATCCTGTGGAAATGTCAGCATTCTTTTTTATTTGTATTTTTTATCCTTTTAGCATTTTGTAAACTGACACGGAAGTAAAAGGAAATGATTAAAACGTAAATGTGAAAAGCTCTTTATAATTCAATCTATAAACAATCACCTTACATGTCAGTGAAAACAAAAAAAAACACCAACTATTATGAAGGTAGGACAACCTTACATCACAAAAGAACCAAAAAATAAAAAACATTTCATGCAAATATTTTTCAACTATGAAAAGAATGGCTTCCTTGGTGTCTTCACATCCTGCTCTTCTGTGTACTTACGTACAATACATTGTTTCCTCAGATAAATGTGTCCCCATACTTATTCTTCAGCTGCCCATTAACATACTCTTCTGTCTGCTCCTGGGCTGTATTCATATAGCCATCCAGGCAAGCCAGGACCCCTCGGTAATCCACTCCCGAATTTAATTTGACCACAACTAGCCTTCTAATGATTTGCTTTAAGAAGTCACTATGGGTTTGCTTCTGCAGACTCATTGCAACAAATCTTGAGAGACAGGAAACCTGAGTTCTAATTCCAGCTCTGCTACTTAATTAGCTGTGTGACGTGAGTAACTCATCATTTCACCTCTCATGGCCCCAGGCTCATCTCACGGCCAGCCGCGACCCAGGACCCTCCTCCAGGCACTCCACGAAGCTGGCCTCCGTATGGTCACAGTGAAAACCAAAACCAGCATTCCATTTCTTTCTGAGGCTAAATAATATTCCACTGTTAGACCACATTTCATTTACACATTCATCCACAGGACACTTGGATTACTTCTATCTTTTGGCCATCATAATTACTGTTGCTATAAATACAAATGTACCCTGCTTCACTTTTCTTTGGGTATATACATAGAAGGGTATCGCTGCTTCATATGGTGATTCCATAATTTTTTGAGGAATTGTCATACTGTTATCACTAGCAGCTGTATCACACAACATTCCCATCAACATAGCACAAGTGTTTTTAATTTTTCCAGACTCATCAATATTTGCTATTTCCTGATGTTTGGAGAGCAACCATTTTAACGGATTGGGGTATCGCTGCAATTTTTTAAAATGATATTCACGTTTACATGTTTATGTGCATATGCTAATTAAGATTGCTATAAGATTAAGCAGTTTGTTTTTTAACTTAGTGGTGGGAAAAGGTCCTACCACCTACAATAGGGCCAGCAAGATAGCTTAGAGGACTAAGCACATACTTAGGAAAGCACAGGGATCAGGGTTCGATCCCTGGTACCACATGCCATGTTGGCCCTGCCCCTGGGTGCACTGAGCTGGCCACTGAGACCAGGTGTGGTAGCACATGCCTGTAATCCCAGCACTGGGGAAGCTGAAAACAGGAGGATCACTATGAGTCCAAGTCTCATAGTGAGACCCTGTGCCAAATACATACAAAAATAAAGATACTTGGAGTCACCCAAGTGGCTCACAAGTAAGACTATAAACCCAGCGTAAGAATGACAACAGTATTTGCAGCAATAGTAAGCTTCAGAAGCATCACATATAATAGTATTTATTTTGAGCAGGCTCAGATAGAACCAATACATGGCTTTATGCAATACTAAGGAGTTAAGATTATTTATAGTTCAGGAATAGTATCTCCTGACTACCACAGACAGAACAGTATAGAGGAGAGACTAAGGGAACACAGAGAATAAGTCAATATAAAAAAATACTAAACACTAATAAGATGAACTAGATGACAAATTATCTCACATGCTGTGCAGATTTAACCTATACTAGCACAAGGTCTATTAAAGGCCTCAGTATATAATTTTTAGTTCTCATTGTATAATATGTATAGTTTAATTTCTAAGATGATCTTATTTATTAGCCACACACGTCACAGATTTTGGCTTTTAAAGAATAAAAGAAAAAAAAAATTTACCCTAGTCTTTGGCAGAGCCTTGACAGGCAGAATTATTTAATGGAGCCTTAATTATTAAACAGCCTCTAAATAAGTACATACGTTTCTTATTTTCATGCACTAGTAGCTCAATTTTTAAAACCCTATTAAGAATTCCAGCAAATGCAATCTAATACTTATAATGAACAGAACAGCTATTATAAACAGCTATTTAAAACCTCATACTAGAGAGGCAAGTCTCATTTTAAAAATCTCTATACTAACATATATAACATACTAACATGTTTGTTTTTTTTCCTTACTGGGATCCAACTCAGAATCTTGCACTTGCCAGGCAGGCACCTAAGCCACAGAGCCATCTCTCCAGGCCAACATGCTCTGTTTAGAAGCAACACAGGCTGCACTAGCCCCTTTAAGAATGTAAAAACTGTTCTCAGCCTGACAGTCAACACAAGAACAAACTACTCTGTCTTCATGGGTCTGGTACAACTAGGGAGCTGTCTAAATAAGCTTCCCAAGTAACAGCCAAGTTTGATCATTTGAAGTATGAGCTGTACTAAATGTGTGTTCTTAGCATATAGGCTCAGGGGGCCTTTTTTTGTTTTTAACCTAAGTCACATTTAGATATTTAACAGGTTTACAAGGGATTTTTAGATAATTTTAATCAATTCTCAAGAGTTAACACAGATCAAATTGAATTTGATGTTTTAGTCTCTAAAATTTTAGCATAAATTTATATACAATTTTTGCATATTTTAAGGTAATACACTTTGGCTGTATAATTCACAGAGGGAAAATAAGGAATTATATTTCAGAGTATAAGCGGGTATATGGGAGAGAATATCCAATAAGCTTCACATATATGGACACATTTTTGTCAAAGATATATTAACTGTGGTCACAAATCAAGACCACAAACTTTCCTAAGCCAGATGATTATGTTTTAAGAATTAAAATACTGACAATTCTTAGGTGGAAGACCATAATACTTTTCATTTAGTCTATGAAGGCCATTTTTTAATCTCAATAAAAGTTCATTTAAAAAAATTATTTAGAAGTGTAGTAGCAAGACTGGTAACGTCACTCAGTGTAGAACACAGGCATGCCTAACCTCAAGGGCCTAGGTTCAATCCCCAGCACCATCAAAACTTTTAAAAATAAAAGCAAATGTTAACTACTCTAGCTGTGTTTTGTTGTACTTTAATTTTTCATATTTAGTACAGTTCATACATCAAATGATCAAACTTGGATACGACTTGTGAAGCCTATTTAAACAGTTCCCTATTCTTACCAGACCCATGACAACAGGAGTAGTTTGTTCTTGTATGACTCTCAGGCTATAAACAGTTTTACATTCTTAAAGGAAACTGCGTAAAAATACTTATTTACACACAAAGCTTGATGACCCCTGAATTAAAACAGAAATCAGTCAGTATCATTTTACATAGATACGCACATATACATACATACACATCCACATACATATATATATATACACACACACACCCCCACCCGACATCTATACTGTCCTCCATCATTGGGGCAGTACCTGATCAAAAGCACAGAATTATCTCCTTCCTGGCCTCCAGCCGCTACAACTCAAGCCCTCCCTTACAGGGCTAAAGCTGTTGCCCATGAAGGGTCACATCTGCCAGCCACCCTCAACCTGGGCGTGGTTGCTGGTGAGGTGCTGACCACAGCATGAGCGAACTGATGCGAGTTCAAAGAGCTGTCACCCTCTCCCCACCCAGTGTCCTTCCTGTCTCTTTCTGGAAAGTACAGGTGCTGCATCTTGGAGGAGTTCACAGCCACTTCAGCCAGGGCCACCACACCAGACTGTACATGTCCTATTGTAAAGCCACAGACACTATCGCTATCGCAACTACTGAGGCAAGTTCTAGTAACCACTAACGCACTTATATGAGTTGTCTTTCCTGTTGAACCAACTTCTACTGGATTTGGAAGTCCTCCCAATCAGTTTTCAAAAAATGGAAAGAAAAAACCATGAAAAACAGATTGTTTATATTGCACAAAGCCGTCTGTTTATTCTACCCATCAGTCTTTCCTTGACAACTGGCTACTGTTGCTCTTTTTTGTTTACTGTGTGCTCACATGAATTTTAATTTAAAACCTTACTACAACTACACTTCCAATGAGCACAAACTTCAAACCACTTCTGCATGGTCAGTGCTGGTCAAGTACTGATGCAGGGTTGAGACTGTTACAGGGAACCTAATGACTACGTGACAGCAGCAGGGGATTCAGGGGATTAAAAATAGCCCTCTTCACTTCTTTATTTACCTAAGGACCAACAAAGCACAGAAGAGTAATAAATTTCACTTAACCTTGAATCACCAGAGCAACTTCCAAGCTAGAACTTTGCAAAGCAGCAGAACCTACACTCTCAAGAGCTACATCTTGACCCCATTGGAGACTCACGAGCATGCCAGTGCCACCATGCACACTCCTGCAACAGGGCTCCGTCACACTTGCCTGGCCAGAGGGAACACCACCAGCACAGCGAGAATGCGGCCTTGCTTCATGGGCAGCTCCTCCAGGCTCGGTAATGAACCACAGCTCTTCAGGGCAAGACTATTCATAAGTGGCAAAGACTCATAAGAAAACTTTTTAAAACTAAAGAAAGGGTCAGCCAAATAGTTCAGTGGAGTAAAGCACCTGCTAAGGCAGATCCAGAGGCCTGCCCCACAGCCAGGGAACCACTGAGACCGCAACTGAAACTAGACATGGTGGTGCGTACCTGTAATCCCAGCTCTTGAAAAGCTAAAAACAGGAGAATCACTACGAGTCCGATCTACGTAGTCAGACCCTGTAGACCCTTGTAGACCCTTACTAAAATACAAAAAAAAAAAACTAAAGAAAGATGACAGCAAAGACAGTAACTTTAAGGAAAACGCAGTCAATCTCAAAGACAATTTCTTCAGCAGAAGTAGCAGTGGCCAGCTCTGGTTTGGGGATCTGCTGCCCTCCCTGCACCCCGTGGTGCTATGCTGCAGAGCTTTCATTGTGGTGATGCTGGTCTCCACATGCCACAGTCTACACAGGCCAGGATGAAAGAAGGCCTGGAATCATGTGAGCAAAACACAGTCAAATATTAGCTCAAAGATAACCCTAAAATATAGCTAGGCATGGTGGCGCATGCCTGTAATCCGAGCACTCGGAGGCTGAGGCAGGAGGATTGTTGTGAATTCGAGACCAGCTTGAGCTACAAAGTGAGCTTAAGGCCAGCCTGAACTGCATAGTGAGACCCTGTCTCAAAAAGACAAAAAAAAAAAAAAAAAAAAAAAAAAAAGATAACCCTAACATTTTTATTTGGATTATCATTTTTTTTTAGTGCTCACAGTTCTAAGTAATCAGCCTCAATCCTATTTTTCCTCCCCACACTCCTCTGAGTTAGAAGATGTGACATTGTACAATGAAGAGATTTTTGGAATGACAGTAAACATGAGTATATCGGGGATTTTTTTTTTTTTTTTTTTTTTAGTATAGCAGGAATGGAAACATAAATGGGAAATACCAAACCATAGGTGAAGGACACCTCCCAACCTCACGGAGCACTTTTTAAATCATGTAACAGCCCTGATAAACATCATCTTATGAGGTACTATCAACCTGTCACCAGGTTACTGCATCATGAAAACTAAGAATCATTACTGGTCCCTAGCAAATATTGGAGACCTCAAGTATAAGCCAAAACACTACAAGTATATTCTAATTCTCTATTTTTCCACGTTTATAATGTACTTTTAACATCTTTACTTTGACAACTGTTTTTTAACCTGTAAACTGAGTAATGCAGGCCTACCAAACAAAACCACCTGATATGCTTCAACTCTGCACAAATCATTTCTCTATTGAAAGGCATAATGTTTACTTTCAGGATGAGCTTTGGGGAAAACCACCTTATAGAAAGCAAACGGCAGCACCCTGACCCACACAGGCTATTCACAATCACTGAGCTGACCCACTCGCAATTTCACTCATTCTGATCCAAAGGCACAGAGCAGCCACAGCCAACGCACTCTGCCCATGCCCAGACACTTCAGCTCCCGCCACCTCACAGGAGCTTGCTGGCTATGGGCACGGGCCATTCCTAGGCAAGGCTCCAAGGGTGCTCTTCTGCCCTGTGTCCATTCTAGAGGTGCTTGCTGACCGCTACACTAATACTCAGCAGTCATCAACCACTGCGGGACGCCCCATTCCTGCTCTGGCTATTTTCTCTGGGAATTCTCAAGCAAAATGTAGTCAAGTAATTTTTCTTCTCTGCTCCCTTCACTCATCCCTAATGACACTCATTTAATACCCCTCAGGTCACTTCTCCCCTTCCATTCACCAGTCTCTTTTTTAGGATCCGAGCCTTGGCACCAATTTCAACAAGTACAATGTTTCTGAAAAATGTGAAACATGAAATTCACTCTGGATAGAGTATCAATTTTCTCAGCACAATAAAAACTTAGCTCTAACCTGGCATTTCTAAGCACAAAAAGCAATCATTCACATTCGTAATCAAGACTTGAAATACTTTAAACTTTCAAAGATGCTCCAAAAGCAGAGACATACACAATTGCAACTCATAGATTTTGAACATTCAGTGTCTTCACAGTACTCTAAATGTGAGACAGAATACACAGCAACAGCAATTATTTGATTAATACAGCATATACTCCACCAATCCATTCCAACTAAAGAAAGATCCAATCAAAGAATCTTTAAACACTGATGTTCTATTAAAATTATATGCAGGGCCAGTGAGATAGCTCAACAGACTAAGCACATGCTTAAGCAAGCACAGGGACGGGGGTTTGATCTCTGGCACCACATGCAGTGCCAGCCCCAGCTCTAGGTGCACTGAGCCAGCCACTGAGTCCAGGCATAGGGGCATACACCTGGAATCCAAGCACTGGGGAGGCTGAAAACAGGAGGATCACTATGAGTCTGAACTGTGTAGTGAGATCTTGTACCAAATACAATAATAATAATAATAATAATAATGTGCAGGGCTTCTTTTATACAATCCAGTCCTCTAAATCTAATCTGCCTAGGATTTAAATTCACAAAAGATGGGCCGGCCAAATAGCTCAGCAGATTAAAGTGCCCACAAGCAGGCTCAGGGGCCCGGGGTTTGATCCCTGGGCCCCCCCCCCACTAAGACCAATAGTTGAGACTGGGTGTGGTGGCACATACATGTAATCCCAGCACTTGGGAGGCTAAAAACAGAGAGATCACTACAAGGCCAATCTAGTAGTGAGATCCTAAACACCCTGTAGACCCTTCCCTAAAAAAAAAAAAATTGACAGAACAATCCTGAGTCTAATGTGTACTCCTTCTCCTTCAGAACTTTTAATCAGACTATACAACTGTGGTTCTCATCCCTGTCCAAGTACTGCTTGGGGAACTTTCTAAAAACCTCATCTTTTAAAATACATAGATTCTCAGACACATCCCAGAACTCCTGGATAATAATCTTGTTTGGTTGTTTCAAATGTCTGATTCCAACATTCAGCAACGGTCTGGAAACCTTGGGATCTTGAAGTCAGAAATGACACAGGGTTTCCAACTGGTCACAGATACCAAGCCCCTGGTGCCATGTGTACAAGGAGCTGCAGGGCTAAGAGTGGCCAAGAGGGCACCATCCTTATATATTCTACTCTGTAAAGCAGGAATCCCAAGGTGGAAGGCACATCTATCCTGAGAAGGGACCCAAGGAGTGCTGAAGCGAACACCCTGATGACATAGGTTCAGGGCCCCACCTCACTGCAAGTCACCCACAAGAGACCACAAACCACAGAACTTGGAGGCCAACTCCAACCTCCACGGGTTTAGTATATTAGAAAGGAGGGGTCTGCCCTGGGGGCATAAGGATAGCACTCTTCCACATTCAACAAGCCAGGACAGCAGGGTCTCACAGGAAGTCATCTGCCTCCCCACAGCTCAGCCATCAGGATGGGCACACAGGAAGAAGCATCTCCTGGTGTAAAAAGGGGGACCTATCTTGTCAGCGGTGAGGCTGGGAGTCCAAACTTTCCTCCACCAGTTACCAGTAATGTATGTTACTGCTTCTCTGAACCCACTTCCACATCTGTAAAAATGGGCATGAAAAACTTGCAAAAATTGAATGAGGCAAATATAGACAGAAAAACAGACGGCTCAATCTATATCCTTAATTTTTCTATTGCCCCACTCCCCTTGAATTTTCATCAGTCTGACATGTTACATCCATTCCTCCGAATGTGCACCAAAGTTTACCCCAGGGCTGATACCCACACCCTCTGACCCCAACCAGGACATGCTTCATTTATCTTTGTGCCTTAAAACCACTAATCTGAACGTTTCATTCACTGACTATTGCCAATAATCTAACCAGGCTCTCCAAATTCACCAATGCCTAGATCCAAACTCACTTCTTCAGAACAGTTTTGTTTTGTTCTGTAACTCTCAGACCCTAACTCCAGTATCATAAGTGCCTATCATACCTTACAGAAGGTCAGAATTCTTAGGGAGCTTGTTTAAAATATAAATCCCACTCCCCAACAATGTCACATTTGATTCTAGCAAGGAATCACTAACACTATATGGTAAAAAGTTTTGAGGAAACAAGACACTGATAACTATAGACCACGTGTTATGGTGGTCATCCCATATCCAGAGGTGACACATCCCAAGACACGCAGTGGGTACCCGAAACCACAGATGGCACCTATCTCTACAATACATATCTATGATACAGTTTATACATGAGGAACAAACTTTGTCATAACAGATCAGCACCAACTAGTAAAACACCTATAAAAACAATGCTGTAATACAAGTTACTTAGAAGTTATTAACTGTGTCTGAAATATGCCATTTAATGTTTTGGGGCCATAGTTGAACGAGAAAACTCACAAGCCTAGATTGAGTCTGGGAGACCACAGTACTTGCTGACTGTCAAGGGACAATGTGCTTTACACAAACAAGTCTGGTGGCTACCACCTTAATCAGTACTGGGACAAACTAGGTGTCAAGGGCCTGTTGATACAACAAGCAGAATGTGAAAAACAGTACTTGGGATAAAAACCGAGAACCCAAACATAATCAACCTACATAACCAGAAATATAGAGAGCAAAGGACACCTGCAGGAAATAAGGACAAGCCAGGGACCTGGCCTGAACTCTGCAAAAGTCACTGGCATGAAGGGAAAAAAGTAACTGCTCTTGAGTTAGGGCAACATATGCATTTTTATTTAGCTCCCATTTAGAAAGATGGGGAAAAAATAATATAGACTTATTGGAAATAATCAGAAAATCAACACAAAGTAGCTATTAGAGAACTTCACGAATCATGGTGGTACTGGCATAATTATTTTACAGGTGCAGTAGTCAGGTGTCGCTCCATATCGCTCTCCAAAAAGCTTTAATTTAAAAAGGTAGTATGGTCATTTTAAGCTATATCAAAGTAATAATATTCTAAGATCTATCCATATTACATGTATATCAAAGAAAAATCTAACACAGAAATATATTGTCATTCTGATAATATTTACCAAATCCTCTAAACTCGATCTTTCCCTAATATTTAACTCAAATCCAAAATACATGTATACCTTAATTTAAGGAGAAAAAAAATCACTTAACAGAATTATTTCCTAAAAAAGGATATAGATCTGATACAGATGCTACTATTTAAAAAAGAAAAAGAAACAAACCAGAGGGTGTAGTGGTATACACACCTATTCCCCAGTACTCTGGGAAGCCAGGGCAGGAGGACTCAGGCTATGTCTACTTAGCACGACTCTCTCAAAATAAAAGATTAAAAAAGGAAGGCTGGGGATGTAGTCCAGGGAGAAAGCACTTGGTTCAATTCCCAGTTATCCCAGACACACACTATATTTTTTCAAAGTTAATACACAGAAATTGCATAAGGTGATTATGAATTTCTACCCTAAAAAGTAAAACAATCTTGGTAAATAATCACAAAATCTCGAAATTACAAAGGCTTACACAAATAAATGTGTTGATTCAGCATAATCCAAAAGTAAAAATCTTAAAACAAGTTTATAAAAAATGACCACCTTAACATAACTCAATTTGGGGCCGGGGAGATAGCTCAGTAGAATAAGTGCTTTCTTGGCAAGCACAAGGGCTTGAATTCAACCCCTGTTTCCACCAAAAAAAAAGTTCAATTTTAACACAATTGCCAACTCAAAAAACTAACTGGTAAACCAGTTTTTAGTGAGAGATGTAAGATGCCCCCATGAGTAGCAAAGTGACTAAAAATGTTAAATATTCTTTAATCGTTATAAATTTAATAAACTGATATACATTAGGACTTATAAATCTCAATTTAAAATATGCTCATAGAAATCATACATTTTGCACAAGGTCCTAAGTTTGATTCCCAGTACCAAAAATATAAATAAATTTTAAAAGGGGAGAGCCAGTGATACAGCTCAGTGGCACAGCACCTGTCTGACAAGCACAAAATTCTGAATTCGATTCCCCGTACCAAAAAGAAATCACACACATTTTTAAAATCTTTTTTTTTTTTTTTTTTGTCTTTTTGAGACAGGGTCTCACCATGCAGTTCAGGCTAGCCTTAAGCTCACTTTGTAGCTCAGGCTGGTCTTGAACTCAAACAATCCTCCTGCCTCCCCCTGCCTCAACCCCCTGAGTGCTGGGATTACAGGCATGCGCCACCACGCCCGGCTTCCACATTTTGAAAATCTTAAATCTTCAAACCAGGGTCTGAAATTCCTTCTCTAAAATTGTTTTTAGAGCACTAATACTTTTAGAATAATGTGCTTTTTAAAAGCGAGAAGACATAACATGCTGAGAACAGAAAGAATTTTAAATCCTTTCCAATAAATAAAATTAAACAGAAGGGATATTAAAGAACAAACAGGGCCGGCCAGATAGCTCAGAGGACTAAAGTGCCTGCTTAGGCAGAGCAAAGCAGTCAGGATTCAGTCCCTGATGTGCTGAACCCCCCCCCCCCCACCAGGACGCAAGCTGAGATATATTGAGACTGGGTATGGTGGCGCAGGCCCCTAATCCTTGTGCTTGGGAGGCTGAAAACAGGAGAATCTACAAGTCTGATCTACACAGCAAGACACTACAGACCCTGTACCAAATACATAAAAAAAGAGCAAACAATTTACACCTTTACTAACTACAGGAGGAAACTGAGGCTAACAGTTGGTGGCAACTTACAATAATAAACTTGATTCCTGCTTCTTCCTTTTACAGTGCTGGGCATGAGACCACTGATGGCCGTAAGGATTCTACCACTAAGCTACAGCCAGTTCTAAACCTCAAAATACCAAGTGCATTTCCTATATACCATGCTGTGCTCTGTACTTTATTTTTAATAATCTTTACCAGTAGCCAATAGTGGATCATTTTTAGACAATCAAACTTCACGGAACTTTTAAAATGAGGCTATATTTTCATGATTAAAAAAAAACACACACTTCTACACTTTTGGAGTCAAAAAAGAAACCCAAACTTTTCCCAACCAGGGCCAAGGAGATGGCTCAGTGGAATAAGCACTTCCCTGGCAAGTGCAAGGGCCTGAATTCAATCCTCAGTTCCACCAAAAAAAAAAAATTTTTTTTGGCAAGTGCAAGGGCCTGAGTTCAATCCCTGGTTCCACCAAAAAATTAAAAAAAATAGAGACAAAATTTTCCAACCCAGAAGTAACTGGGTGCCAGCTCACTACATAGTGACCTCAACCCAGTCTGAACAGTGAGACCCTCTCAAAAAATTTTAAAACAACAACAAAAAAGTGACTCAGTAACAAGGACATTTGTGGAGAGCATATGGAAAGCCAACCACCCTACAGGAAGATAGCAATGCTTAGGACAAACCGTACTGCTTTTGGTGTCCTAACTGTCCCAACAACCCTGAATTTACTGCAAAACTGTGACTGATTGCCTTTATGAATAAAGTAAATAAGGTTGAAGATAAAAGTGGACTATTTCAGACATACACCTAGTGGATTTCAGGATGCCAGACTTCTGTAACATGTTTTATTTGCAGATCATTCTGGAAATACTATGCTGCATAACTAGTTCCAATATACCCTTGAAAATGCACCATAAGCTTTAAGTTCTTACTGGTGCTGTTCACTAAAAACTGAATCTCTAAAGAGGATCTTTTTGTATTACTCTCCTGAAGGAAGTATCTGCCTAAATGTAAATTTCCTGTCCTCACAGTTAACACATACATTCAGATTTTTCAAGTGAATGAGAAAGGGGATAAACCAGATAAGCAACTTCAAATGGCTACAGCTGCCCCGTCCTCCCTTGACTATGCTCAAGGGTCTTGCCCACTAGAAGATCATAACAAGTACCACCCTACATTTTCTTCTAGTGTTTTTAGGGCTTAACAGTTAATGTTTCCAGCTTTGTTTTCAGATTTTGTTTACATAAGGCAGAAGACAATTATTTTCTTCATTTGGGTAATCGTCAACTGCCCTAATACTATTTGTGAAATAATTCTTTTAACGACCAGAAATTCGATGAACAGAAATTGATCATGCACTATGTTCTCACAGATACCCCAAGTTGCTTTGCTGCTCTCTGCATTTCTTGCCTAATTCCTCTGCCAGCAACACACTGCAGCATTGAATCTGACAGAGTAAGAGAATTTTGTTTCTCAAAGTTTTTTAAAACTACACAAATTTTATTGTTCTCAAATCAATTTTACTCAAATTCCCTTTTTAAAAAACCCTCACTGTACATTTCTTTAATCACAATTCCATGTTAAAAGGAAAATTTTTTTACAACATTGATATTCCAGGCCAGTAATAAGCAGATATTTAAAGCCCCCCCACACAACCTTTTAATGTTTGACTACAATTGGTCCCCCACCTCAACACAAGAGAAGTTCCTTATCTGTAAGGCGGCATTCCCGTTATGAAATCACCAAATCTTAATAGTTAAGGGGACATTACTGATCACTTACTTCAACACCCCTTGTGATCCAAGTATCCTTCCTCAAGCCTACTTAAAAGGATGTTTTCAAAATTAATCAGTTATTATACCTTTGACATGCAAAGTATTTCCTGTGGCATACAAAGGCGAGTAAGTGTGCTGTACCTTTCGCAGACTGTGGTGAGTTTGAGAATCCCTTTAGAATGGAGTTCATACTTGTGCTTAGTAAATGAAAGCACACAGAGAACCCCAAGGACCTACTCTTGAGACAGCTCCAAGACTTTCACACACTCATGTTTCAAGATAAAATCATTCTGTTACAGCACTGTGCAGGAACCAAACTTGACAGTAACCAAACCTTTCCTTTCCCAGTTATCTCATCCTATTTATTAAAAATACAAATCTGGTATCAATGGAATAAGCTCAAGACTCCAGTTGTAAGTGTCTGGCTGCCATGTGGAACTTCAGAAACTGGGGCTCTTGGGTGCTGCCCTGAGGGGCTACTACACATCCAAAGTGCCCAGGAATTTGTCTTTTTTTATTTTAGGGAAGGGTCTACAGGATGTTTACTACTAGATCAGACTCATTGTGATCTGCCTGTTTATAGCCTCCCAAGAGCTGGGATTACAGGCACATACCACCACACCCAGTCTCAATCACTGTCTCACAGAGTCTAGGGGGCCAGTCCTCGGGACAGGGCCGGCATGGCAGGCCCAGGGATTGAACTAGGTGCTTTAATCCACTGAGCTATTTGGCCAGCCCCAGGAATTTGTCTTTGAAAGGCTGTTGACAGTCCATTCTCAGAGAGAATGTAAAGTATTCGATACAAGTGAAGATGCACACTAAGTTCCCCTACCTGTGGCTGTGGAGAAGAACTAGGGTGATTACAAAAGCACTGAGCATCATCAGGAGCTCGCCTGCATTCTCTGAGGACGCACTACCCCTTAGCAGAAAAGCTTTTCCCTGTTCAGGTGATCATGCCACTAGAAAAGAGCAATGCCTTCTTCCCTCTCCCTCTATGCCAGCCCATCTTCCAAGAGAAAGTAAACCTTCACTTTACAGCTGGCCAGTACTATAAAGCACCTCATATATTTCTCTTCTGTACAGAAAAACACATGTAAACACACATAAAAAATAAATTCTTAGAGAGACCAATAACTTTGTCATCAGATAAGCGTTTTGGCAAAAGAACTGTCACTCAGATAGGGGAAGTTACCACACACTAAGCGCCCTCCAACTGAAAAGGAAGCACATTAAGAAAAGTGACTGGGGGCTGGGGAGATAGCTCAGTAGAATAAACGCTTATCTGGTAAGTGCAAGGGCCTGAGTTCAATTCCCAGTTCTGCCAAAAATAAATAAATAAAAATAAAAAAATTCACAACTATGACCTTTCAGCCTGAAGAAGCTAGAGCAGTCATCACCCATGCTTCCCTCACAGCAGTTCACCTTACTTCTTCAGAGAATGTTGCAGGCAGCTGAGTTAGATAAAAATATTATGGGTAGCCAGACAGGGCCAGGCCCTCAAAGGAGATAACACAGAAGACAACACCTTACAACTGTGGGAGGGACAGATGCCCCGCCAGACCTAAGGACCTACAGGCTAAAAAATGCTAAAAGATTAGCACCTGGGATTGATATGCTAACTAGGCATCAATCACCTTGAAAGAGCCCTAGTGAGTCAGTAGCCCAACCCCCAACAGGAAGAAATCTTATCCGGTATTCATGCCTGTTTACTCTGTGACTTGCTTTCCCATTTAGTCCTGGGCATAATCAACTTTACTGAGCACTGGTATTTTGTACTCTCATTGGTAAACCACAGTTTTGTCCCACCTCTTGTCCACCTAAGCGAGTTCCTATTCTCTCCACCTTAGCCCAGCATGGTTTTACACTATAAAAGTCCCTGGAAGAGACAACAGCTTTCCCAGGACCACCCACTTGGGACCCTCCCTCCTCAGACAGGTGTTTTTCTTTCACTCAATAAATATATTCTGCTCATTAAAAAAAAAGCGTCCATCCACCCACACAAGACGCAAACTCAATCACACCATGCTAGGTGTTGAACCCTCCAAGAAAATGATCTCACTTTCTAATAACAGACCGTACTGAATGAAGTGTAACCTGCAGTGACTCATATTCCTGTTATCAGTGACTTACATGCCTGTTACCCCTGGGAAAAGCACCTCAAAAGTAGAACACTCACAGCTGCACAGCAAGTGCTGGCGACCAGAGCAGTGAGCTCACCTCAGGTAGCCCTTACGCACACGTGGCACCTCCAAGTGCAGGGTACACAGGTTCAGGCCTCTAACTCACTGTACACCCAACTACTTTTCCATGCTCTGATTATGGCTCACCAAAAATGCGCTCTTACACTCTGCAAATACAATGGTTTGGCCAGAGATGTCAAGTGTTTGCCAGCCTGAAAAGAAAAACACTACACAGCTTATCGACTGAGGAAAATTAATTTTCTTAAATAACCATTGGACTTTGCCCAAGGTACTAAAATAATTCTGACATTTCTGAAAACAAAAAGGAAGACTGGGCGTGGTGGTGCACACCTGTAATCCCAGTGCTTGGCAGGCTGAAAACAGGAGAATCACAACATCCAATGTGCATAGTAAGACCCTGAAGGCCCTGTACCAAATACATTGGGGGGAAAAAAAAAAGGAAAAGCACGTGAAAGGACAGGTATTCATGATTTTGTGGAGCAGGTTTTGATTATGTGTAATTTCACAAGTGAGAGAATTTTAGGCCTTAACCTTTACATCCTGTGGCCACATGACAATAGCAAAATTTAGGGAAAAAATAGGATAAAGAAAACAACTACAACCCCAAAAGCCTGCAGTAAAAACTGAGGCACTGTTCCTGCATGTTTGTTTGCCAATAGAGGAAAACAAGACTAAAACCCTTTCTGCAAAGCCCTTACATATGAATGGTTTCAGAGCAAGCAACTGCCTAGCAGGAAGGAAGGAGCAGACCTTGCTCCTGGAGCGCTTCAAGCAAAGCCAGCCTGCTGGAAAAACTGAACAAAAATAAAATCCCTCCTTGCCAAACACTCTCTTTGAAACACAGCTATGTTCAACGAAATGGCATAGCAGAATTAGCATGCTTTTTAATAACTTCATGTTGAGATACATTCTAATCTAGAAAGAGACTTAAAAAGTTAGATATACTAAAATCATAGGCATCTTCCTAAAATATGTATCACTGTAGACCTTGCAAGTTAAATGAAGAGGAAAAAATATGCCACCCTGCTCAGCACAACTACGAGAGCTAAATTTATACTTGAAATGTACTTTTCAGTCTGTACCAAATGTGGACTTCTACTTTAACTATGATTCAGGTGAAAGGGGGCAGGGGAGATAGCTCAACGGTCTAATTACCTGCCTGGCGAGTACAAGGACCAGGATTTGATTCCCCCAAAGCCCAGGACCACCTGCCATGCTGGCCACCTAAACCAGTCCTGGTACACACTCCTGTAATCCCAGCACTGGAAGGCTGAAACAGGAGGATCACTGAGTCCGAGTCCAAGCTGTGTAGCAAGACCCTGTATCATATAAAAAAATAAATTTTTAAAAAGAAAAATAAAGATTCAGGTGAAGGAGAGCCATTAAGACTGTGAAACCAAATTCCAACTTCATAATGTCCCAAAAGCTTTGTACTAATAAATAATATGGCTTACATTACAAATAAGTATCAGGAATTTGGAATCCTAACCTGCTACCAGCACTCTTGTGTAAGTGTTGATGCTCACGTAAGACTTGTAAGTGTAAAGACAAGGAGGTGAGTGACTTTGGCTCAGTCAGCTATAACCTCACTATTAAATGTGTTGTTAAATTCTGTTAGGACTTCAAAGTCTCTCTTCTCCCTGCACTCCATTCCCCCTCCTTCAGGGCTGTTTGCATTTACCAGCCTCCAAGTAACTGAAAAAAAGCTACCTCCTATGCTGCAAACTCACTATCGTTGATCCCTATTCCCTAGTTGGGGGGATGAGAATTTAGTCAAAACATATTCAAAATGTTATTTGGCCTTAATGTAAACTCCTAACAATTAAAACCAGCATTTTTTTTTTCTCTTATTCCCTCTATCACTATAAACTTGACAGTAGGAAACATCTGCAGGCAAATGCAGTTATAGAAATGGTTCCTTGGTTAACCTAGAAACACCAGTAAACAACTATGGGAAGACCAGGAAAATCAAAGATGATCATCCCCTGAATTCATCCTTTAGGTCAAAGTTGTAACATTTTTCCCTCATGATTTTACTTAATTCAATCTCATGCTTTCTAAAACGATCAATTCAGAACAGAGATCTGGACAAACAACCAAAAAGACAATGAACTTTCTTACAGCTAACCTTCATAACCCTCCCATACTTTGAGATTTCAAGGCCAGAAATTTCCCACTAGGCGTAGAGTCCAGGGCACGAGAGGCCAGCAGCCTTTTCACAGGAGTCATGCACCTGAAAAGGCTCTTTACTGTGCAATTTTCTCCTCCGGTAATGTTTTTCTCTTGCAAATCTGCTCACCTACAACTCAATGCTTGTGGGATGTAGAATACAGCCTCGCTGACTGGGCTGGAGGTGCAATCTAGGGTTTCAATGGGCTCATTTTGCCTTGCTTCAGCCAGCCAGGCAGCCAGTTGAGGCTCCTGGACTGAGGGCATTGCAAGTGGTTTTGGAGGAGGTCACCTGGCACAGTGGAATTTACCGAAGAAGAAAGGGCCGCAAAGCTAAGCTTGGCTCTAGTGTAAACACCAATCACTACTCCACGGCCTAGCTACCAAAGGGAGTCGGTGGTTAACTGATTTGCCAGTGGTCCTGCTGCTGTCGCCCACATCCAATTTCTACCTGGCACTAAGGGAAGGGCACGTCTAACCCAGCAGAGTCATTTTTCCTTCCAGGAGGGCAGCCTCCTTCGCGGGGAGGGGGAGGGGCGCACAACAGAGGGGCGCTATCAGGGGAAGCAGCGAGGACTTTTCCACCGGGGCGGGGACCCACGCTGGCCACTGCAGAGGGGAGCGGGGCAGAAGGGAAACGTCAGGGACCGGGGAGCACAACCGCGTGCAAACCATCTGGAGGGGCGGGGGGCGGGCCCCCAGCACAGGACACCAACTGGGGTGCAGAGCTCCCGCGGCTGGTTACCTTAGGATGGAGGGAGCTGGGACAATCGGGATACGGAGGTCTGCAGAGGAAGTGGGAAGGAAGCCTGGGGCAGGGTCTCGGGCAAGTGCGACCAGGGACTGTGGCCGGCACACGGCAGGACCCGGCCTCCCGGGCCAAAAGGCGTGGCCGGCGTCCGACAGGCCCCCTCCTCGCAGCCAGCCGGGCCCCCGCCCCCACGCCCGCAGCGCGCTTACCTCCACACCTGCCCCATCTGCAGCAGGTGGATGACCGACTGCCAGATCCACACGGAGAGGCGGCACAGGCGCTGCGCCCCCGGCGTGGCCGAGCCCCCCGCGCCAGGGCCGCCGCGGGCCGCGCCGTGGCCGTAGCCGGCCCCCATCATGGGGGGGCCTCGGCTGCTGAGCCCCTCCACGGCGCCCAGCCCGCCGCCCGTGTAGTCCTGCACGAACCAGCGGAAGCTCAGGCTCTGCACCAACAGCGACGGCACCAGCACGAAGAAGAGGGTCAGCCCGAAGTAGCCGTAGTCCCCCTTGCGGTAGTAGTCGAGGGCCAGCCACAGGTCGGTGCCCACGTCCCCGAAGAAGACCAGCAGCGCCAGCACGATCCACAGGCAGTCGAGCCACGGCCGCTCCGACTGCGGCGCCGAGGGCTGCGGCCGCGCGGCCGGGGGCGTCGGGGGGCGGCGGCCGGCGGCCCCGGGCGGCTGCAGCGGCTGGTCCCCCCCGTCGGCGGCGGCGGCGCTGCGGCGCGGCTTCTTGCCCAGGAGGGAGCGCAGGCAGGCGGAGCGGCAGCCCCAGTAGCACGAGGAGGTGTTGCAGCAGTGGCAGATGTGTAGCGAGCTGCTCTCGCCGGGCTCGCTGCCGTCGCCGCCGCCGCCGCAGCCGCCGCCCCCGGGCTCCCCGTCCTCCTCGCCGCCGCTGCCCACCGCCTCGTCCAGGTTGTGCAGCTGGGCGAAGCCCACCCCCACGCCGCCGCCATCGGATTTCGCCGCCATCTTGACTCTCTTCCCAGCTCCGGAGGTTGGGGGGGAGGGACGGGTGGGGGAGAGAAGGCAGGGACCGGGGAGGGGGGGAAACGAATGGAGAGGAAGGGGGGCGGGGAGGAAGCGGGGGAGCGAACGAACGCGGGGGGGAGTGGGCCAGGGAACCCCCTCCGCTTCCGGGTAGCGGGCGTCACTTCCGGGCGAGCCCCCCAATCGCACGGCGCCCGCAGCTCCCCGGCCCTACCCTCCCGGCCAAGATGGCCGCCCTCCTGTGCCTCAGCTGCTGGGCGGGGGGCCGGGGGGTTCTCCCCGCCAGGGCTCCCCTTCCCCTCTTCCGTTGACCCCGAAACCCATCAGGTTGACCCTTCGGCGTTTCAGAATCCTGCTGGGCTGAGTGAGGCGGTCCAAAGTGATCCCTGGAGGGGGCAGTGCCAGACGTTTTGGGGTCCCCTTCCTCAGCGTCGCAGCTCCCAGCTTTCCTCCTGGAGAAACGCCCCCTAACACCCTCCCGGCTGCTGGCGGAGGGGCGGGACCTCTGAGGGAAGGGGAGGAGCTAGTGCAAAGCAGGTGATTACGTGTCACTTCCGGGAGATGGGATGACCTCATTGTGTAGTTAGACGCCCCCCCCAGCAAGATGGCTGTGTCTCACCTTTTTGGCTGTATCTTTTCTTTCTACAGTTCTCTGTTGTTGTTTACTTACTTTGGAGGAACTCTAAAAATTACTTAAGTCAGTTGAGATGCCTACAAACAACTTACTGGAACTTCTTCTGTTTTGACACTTCTTCTCTTGCCTCTGTAGACCCCCTGATTTTCCTGTCACTGACAACTTTACACCCTTTGTAATAAAGTTTCTACCATTCCCTTACGAAAATGCCTGACAGAATCCAGTTAGAAATCAGTCTTGTGTGTCTCGTATGTTAGAGGGACGATTAAATGGGCATATAATGACCTTGAGTATGTTTTCTACACAATCGAAATATATTTCTATGATTTTTTTTAAGAGTGTGATTTTCAAATTACATATTCTTAATTTGGAAAATACAGGCTACTCGAATGTGTGAAGATTCTCCTTCAGAATTTTTTTGGTGCTAAGGTTCTGTGGGTAAACATGACTTTAAATGAGTGAAAATGTTATTGATGTGCTATATCATTAAAATAGGTGCAGCGGACAATACTTGAACTTACCTAACAAATTACATAAGTGAAGCAACACTGAATGGATTTGAATTACAATGATCATTCAATGAAAGCATATTTTGAATCAGATAGGGCAAGCTACCTGGTTGCATTTGTCACTGATTAGTTGAAACATTTTGGAGTTAAAAAAAGAAAAAGATTTACTCATCAAACTTCCCAGATATTTTAACTCATTTTCTGATTCTTTATACTTCTCGCTTAAGTATAATCTAATAATGCCAGTAATTTTCTTTAGAAGATTAAGAAGAAAAATTGAGTTAACATTTGTATGCCACTGAGTTGCCTTTGACAACTTCCATAGTACTTGGATCTAGGACATTCAGTGTTAGAGCACACTGCTAGTTTGGTGTGGCAGAGGAGAATGAGAATACCATGCATAGTTTTTTAATGAGTGTATATGCCAAGACAGAGCCTTTAAAGACGTTGAAGAAGTGCTTAAAAGAAATTTATACCCCAGATATTGGAGGGAAGGGTGATTCCAAAATCTACTTTGCAAGCCACTCCTAGTAACATAACTGTATCTGTTTATTTCACGCAATAATTTAATCCCTTTACTTGTTGGTTAAACCTAACAAAACTTAATTCTGCATATAGATAGAACATTGGCTTTTAAAAATGAATCTGACAGAATAATACCTTAAATAGCAAAAGTGTAGAGTACAATTGCTCAGGTTTCAAGACTGGTTTCACTAAAATGGTAACATAAATAATGTAAGCAAAAAAAAACTCTTTAAATGTCAGTATCCTCTAAAACATTTCAAAAATTTACTGAGTGACAATCCTTTCAATATACTCAGCAAGATACCTAATAGGTAGTGGACACTGAATAAACAATAACTACATTGGTTATTATTGCCATTATTATTATTGTATTTGTGTAATGCTCATATGTTTATCTCTATTTCATTGACTACATTTGATATCTCATAAAAGAAAGCATTTGCACATACTTCTAGGAGCTAGATACAATTAATTTGTGCTTCTAAATATATTTTTCTATTTAATCTTTGAATCTGTGAAATGAAATACCAAAGCAAGCAGTAATGGTTTACTATTTCTCATCATTCCTATTTCTCTGTGCCCTGAAAGAACATAATCTACTAGTAAAATTAGCTAAGTAAATTACATTCACTATACAGAGCTGACAAATGAGATTATGAGTCAAAAGTGTTTACAATTGATGTTTCAAATAGAAGCATAAGATTCACAGACTGTCAAGTGATTTCAACTTCATATTTGCTGGTTCAACAATTTTATCTTTCTTATCTCCTTTGGAAGGAGATATATGATAGAACCCAGAAGGTTCTACAATTAAAATCAGTTCTAGTGACAGCAAACCTATCATGAAGGCTCAAAGAAAGATTAACATAAATTTGAGCTGTATTTTGAGTGGTGCTTTTTTAGCTAGAATTTTTGGGCAAATAAATGTTTCAAGTAAATCCAGTACATAGCTCAGTGCTATATATATTATGGGCACTCAATAAATATTGGGGAAACAAATTGGTTAAGTAATTAATATTTCTTGGTAACCAAAAAACCTTAAGCCAGGGATTTAACCATTTTAGTGCCAAGAAATATATACAGTATTTTATATTTTATGACATAGATGTTATGTCATAAAACTCATTGATCTATTACAGAAATACCTAAAACCTTTAATTAAATGAAGAGGAAAGAAATTAGTTCATTGCCCATTGTCTGTTTTCTGCACACCAGGCAGATAAATAACCATTTGTTTGTTTATTTTGCTGTTGGGAATTGAACCTATAGCTTCACACACATGCTATACTATTAAGCTACATATTAGCCCCAGTTAACCTTTTCTTGACTTTGAAGTGGCCTTAGGCTAAAAGGCTCCAACTGTGTGTCTACCCAGGCCTAGTAGGTGTCTTTGTTGTTAGTAGTGGTGGTTTTCTTCTAACACAGCTTCTTTTATTCTTTTTTTTTTTTTTTTTTTTTTTTTTTTTTTTTGGCAGAACCAGGGATTGAACTCAAGCCCTTGTGCTTGCCAGGGAAGTGCTTATTCCACTAAGCCATCTCCCTGGCCCCTCACAGTTTCTTTTAACTCTCTACTGTGTTCAGTTAGTTAACATCTTGAGCCCCAACACTTCTATTCTTATATGGATGAAAGCCAAACATTAAAGCGTGTTACAATTACATAAGTGTTACAAATGCATTTTAGAGCTTCTCTGTGTATAGTAAGATGGTGCTAGTATGGGAAAGGAAAGTTGTAACATAAATTTTAACTCTTGTTTTTCTTCCTAATTCCCTGCCATTTTCAGAAAAGCAGAAAGGAAACATTAGTGTTGAATGCAATTAGGTATTAGCACTTTCTCAATCATTTTTCGTTTTAATCTTGTAACAAACCAAGAACTCATGGTGATTTATCCTCATTTTAATGGTTTATAAACCACCCTCAGTTTTGTCAAACAACCTAGTCACAAGCTTGGGAGAGAAGAGAGCAATAGGTTTTAACCCAGGTACAATTCCAAAGCCTATGCCACCTACCGTACCACTGCCTTGGCCCAGCCACTAGTGGCACTTGCCAGTGAAGCCAGTGTTCCTGGGTTAGCCACAAGAGAGGCCCTATTACAATGCTAATCTCCTCAAGAGACAGAACACTTGAATTTCAATGTGGGGTTGGACTTAGCAAAAGCATTTTAAAGGGCTTCTTTGTACATGCTTCAAAAGGTTTGAGCCTGGGGGAGGCATGGGAACTGTAAGCAGATGGCATATTCATCCAGTTTTCACCTTGTATATTACTGGCTTCTATAAGAATAGGAATTATTTGAGTACTACAGAGTAAGCTTTATAAAACCCATTAGAAGTACATTTCTGTATTGATGTTAAGAATTCAAGTATTAGCAAGTGTTCTCATGTTTTCACGTTGCTCATGATACTAAATAGTTCAACCTCTACAAAGAGGAGCAAGTAGGCACTGCCAAAATTACAGTTGCATTCACCCTTTGAGACAAGAGTCCTTATAGGAATTTATCCTACAGCCAACATGCACATATCAAAAAGCACATGGCTCATGTAGTGAGATTATTTGTGTAGCATTTTTCATAGTAGCATGAGAAAATGGAGGGGCAAGGACTCAAAGGGAAATTAGCTAAATAAATGATGATGCAGTCACACAACAGACCATGATGTTGGAAAGTGATATGTTCTTTTAACGATACAGAATAAATAGCAGAATGTTTTGTTATACAAAAATAGCAAAGTGCAGTACTACAGTGCAACATGCTACCTTTTCTGTAAGAAAAGAAAATGGGTAAGTTTATTCCTATTCACTTGTGTTTGCATAAACCAACTCTAGAAAGACAATCCAAGAAAGCAATTAAAGTGGGTAGTGGTAGTGGTGTGAACATGGGCTGGAATGGGGAAAGATATAAATATGGCAGGGAGATGTCTGCGAAGGGTGGCAAGGAGCATGCGCCACTGCAGTGTCACACAAGTAAACGGTATGTGCCTGTATTCTCTAGCAGTAACACTAGTGAGAGTATTTTATAAAGGTGTTTGTCTCTTAAGAACTAAGGATAAGAGTGAGGTTTTCACTCCGGTAATGTGCTTACTTAGCTTACATACAGATCTGGGTTTGATCCCAACACTTGAAAATAAAGAGGGTACAACCCTGACATCTGCAAATTGACTTAAACCTTTCTGGAGCTTCTTTATATTTTTATCAACTAGATAAGTAATAATAATGAGCTTTAGGAATTAATGCCCCAAAGAGAATGATACATTGGAACTGCATTATATACATATGTACTTAACATAGGTAAAATCAACTATTTATGCTCAGCCAAAAGAAAATGGGCAGCAGGCAATAGCAAGTCAGATCATTTCAGAGAAAGAACATGGAGCTTGTGGCCCCATGTTGGGTGTGAGATTTGAAGTGGAAATACACCATGTCCACAGTAGACTTTCATTTCTCATATGATTATGTTGCCGGGAACAGAGTGTTGTGCTTGTCCTACAAGGTGACCTCCAAGTCCTTTAGCTTTTCCTCACCCAAGGATACAAGATTTGATATAATACTGACTGGCCCAAGTCCTTCATACTTTTTTGTTTTTTCAGAACCTGGGATTAAACTCAGGCCTTTGCACTTGCCAGGGAAGTGCTTATTCCACTGAGCCATCTCCCTGGCCCCCTTTCATACATTAATTGACACCATATTTTTTTTCCTGGTTCTGTAGCATTCCTACCTGGGTAGGAATTTTCCTTTCAGGAGCTGGGGAGATGGCTCAGTGGAATAAGTGCTTTCCTGGCAAGTGTAAGAGCCTGAGTTCAAATCCCTGGTTCTGCAAAAAAAAAAAAAAAAAAAAGAAAGAAAGAAAGAAAAAGAAAAGAAAAGGGATTTTCCTTTCATCACAGAAGATGTGACTGATTAGGGCTGTGTGACTAAACAGGCAGTCATTTAGTCACACAGCCCTAATACTAAATTCCCAGTTCAGACTATGTCTTTCACTTTAGGGAACATATTTTGGCTTTTGGGTTTATTTTCCTTACGTGTAAAATAATGACCGTAGGGTTCTTCCCTCCACAAGCTCATTATGAGAGGAATATCTGGTGCACAGTGCATGCTAAGTGCTGGCCCTCCCTCGCCACTTACTGCCTGTGGCTGTTATAACAAGTTACCACAGCTTAATTACTTAGAACAATACAAACTTGCTATCTTATCCTTCTGGGGATAAGATTTAAAAAGAGATCTAAATGCTGAACCCAGTATCATGGGGTTTTGTTCCTCCTGGAAGCTCTGGGGAGAATCTTTCTACCCCTCTCTCAGAGTTCAGATTCTGCAGCATCCCTTAGCCCGTGGCCTCTTTCACCTTCAGAGCCAGAAGCTACTTCATTCTGATTTGTTTCTGCCATTACATCTCCTTTTCTGACTGAACTCTTTCCTTCCTTCCTCTCTACTTCATAAGAACTCACAAGTCATCCAGGGTAATCGCCACATCTCAAAACCCATATCTGAATCACATCTGCAAAGTTCCTTTTGGCCATGCAAGATGATAAATTCACAGATGCAAGGGATTAGCATGTGGTCAACTTTAAGGAGCGATTATTCTACCTACCACTTCCTTTAACCTGTTCCTGAAGTGCAAATCTGAACTTGTCACCCTTGGTCCTAAAACCAACTCCATCCCTCAAAGTTACTTTTTCTTTCTTTTTTTTTTTTTTTTTTTTTTTTTTTTTTTTGGCAGAACCATGGATTAAACTGAGGCCCTTGCACTTGCCACGGAAGTGCTTATTCCACTGAGCCATCTCCCTGGCCACCCCTCAAGGTATCTTACACCTGAATTCCATTCTCACTGGGTTGTCCAAACCTTTAGTTGGCATGTAGATTCCAAGACCAGTGGGCAAGAATGAAATTAAAGAATGCTTTTTGTGCAACTTCCTTGTTACAGATGAAGGTGAGAAAGCTAACCATAGAAAGTAATTGCCTGTTGGTCTACTAGTTACCTTAGACCAAGGACGGGAATTCTAATTTCCTGGCATGCAAGGCAGGACTCTTCTCCAGTACATTATGATTCACATATCTCATGAAGTTGCATTGATTATTCCTTCTCTCTTCTTAAGAAGAGCTTAGGAATTATATTACTCAGATCCAGTATGAGATAAATAAAGAAATTTACTATGGGAACTGACTGATAATTGTAAATGCTGAGGAGCGTCATGGCCTGCCCCCTATAAGACAGAGAAGGGGAAGGCTGGATTTTCCCTTCAGTCCGAGTCCTAGGAACCTGGGATTGACTGCAAGTCCTGGCATTAGTCTGAAGGAACCAAAAACACTCATGTCCGAGGAGAAAAGAATATGGACATCCAGAGGACGTGAAAGCAAATCTGCCTTTCCCTTTCCTTTTTTGCTCTATACAGGCCCTCACTCAGTGGGATATCGACCACCTATCTTGCTAGGAGCAAATCGTCTTCACACAGCCTCCCTGTTCAGCTGTCATTCTGTTCCAGAGGCACCCTCACAGATGTGGTATTCACCCACTTTCTGGGGGTAATTTTTGCCTAGTTTCTTGGCATTCTTTTATCCAGTCAAGTTGATGCATGAATTTAAGCATCACAGAAAGGAACAAAAATAAGTTAGTTCATTTCAATGACGATCTTGTTCATAAAGCTTTCTTCCCTCGGTCTATCATTCAAATTCAAGTCTGTGCACTTTCAGGAAGGTCTCCTATGAGGAAGGGGACATGCCAGCAAGGTCTCCTACTCCCTCTCCTCTTTCAACCTTGATCTCAGATTCACCTCTTTCAGCAAAGATCCTTTTGACTTTTCCAGCACAGAATAACACTGTCTTCCTTGAAATCCCAAAACATTTCGATCATTACCACAGATTTTAGTTTATTTGCATACAAAATCTATGTTCTCTTAATTTATAGAATGATTTTTTTTAAGTCAGAGCCCTAAGGGACCACTATTTCATCCAATTCTTCACTTTAAATAAAAGTGTTCTGAGATGCGTATTTGTATAATATTTACAGAGTACCTACTGTGTGTCAGGCCTTTGCCCAAGGAACACAGTAGTGAAATCTCACTCCATTGCATTTTCCCCTTCTTTTCAGTGCCAGAATTGAACCCAGAACCACAGACATGTGAGGCAAGTGTTGTTCTCCTGAGCTACATGCCAAGCTCTTACTCTCCTAGGGCTTATCAGTAAAGTCTCTGGAAGTTAAAGAGAAAATGAATGGGCATATCCTAAAGAGAGATTATGACATAGGTAGAGGCAGGAACAAGACAGAAATGGCTTCATAAAACTAGTTAATAGGTTTACAACATTGAATGCATGCATGGAGGGGACAGTGCTAGGTACAGACTGGAGCTGACTGCTGAAGACATAACTGCCAGGCTTACAACTTTAAACTTGATCCTGTAGGTGTCTATCAAAAAGTGACAAAATCAACTTTGAGTTTGAGACAAGTTATTTTGACAACATTGTGGAAGGTGGAGTCAAAGTAGGCATCTCAGGATATTTAGCTGATACCTCTATATACCACTCTCTTGGGGTTCAACATTTATTTAGAAAATTCAAAAAGAAGCTCAATTTTTTTTGGTAAAAGTCCATTTCAGAAATATTGCTCTTTCTCTTATCCACTCTATTTTATGATTTTTCTAAGCTAAAGCACTTTAAGGGAGGCATATTTAAGGGTTTGTAATTTAGATGAGACTATAAGCCCTCCTTCTGAGAGTCAGCATTATGCAATGCATCACTTGGTTTTAAAATGTCAGCAGAATGCAAGCTTTCAGTTAATAAAGTCACACGTAGTCTTTGGGAAGGAGCCCCACCCAACAAAATAACTCTGCTGACCACAATTTTTTTCCTACTCTGGAGCACTGTCTACCTAGGCCTGGTGGACAGCAGATTCCAAAGATGACCTCCCATGACCACCCTGCTGGAGCTCATCCTCTCCATAGTGTGAGCAAAACCTGCCTCTGGAACATGCTACAAACTACAGTTGGCATTCTTATGACTTGTATGACATTGCACATGACCTGATCTTAGCAGACTGAGCCAGAGACTCTTCCTGTGGGCATGAATTCACTCTATACTGTGCTTTATAGGTAGTATGTAAAAATGCCATGTAGACTTGGTATAATATCTAGATTATAAGATTGCTTATAAAGCAATAATCTAGATATTATACCAAGTCTGTATAGGTAATGGAGAATTTCACATATAAACATTAAGTTCTGCTGAAGTACTTCTTTGTTGTTCATCTCTTGTAAGGCTGTCACTTTTATAATGGTAATACACTACCTGAAGGAGTAGAATTCCAGTTAGACACAATGCTACCAACATGACTCTGAAGCTCTCAGTCATTGCATTTGTTTTTGTTGTTGTTGTTGTTGTTGTTGTTGTTTGTTTGTTTTGCCCATCTTTTGGGGCCCAGACAAAAGAAAAAGGCAAGAGCAGCCAGGCATAGTGGCACATAACCATAATCCCAGCAGTTCAGGAGGCTGAGGCAAAAAGCTAGCCTGGGCAATTTCAAAAGATCCTGTCTCAAACTAAAAAATAGAAGAGGGTTAGGGATACAGCTCAGTGATAGTGTTTGCCTAGCATGTGTGAGGCTGTGTATTAATTCCCAGTACTGCCAGAAGGAGGAGGAGGAGAAGCCTGAGAAGAAAGGAAGGGAAGCCGGGCATGGTGGCTCATGCCTGTAATCCCAGCACTCGGGAGGCTGAGGCGGGAGGATTGTTGTGAGTTCGAGACCAGCCTGAGCTACAAAGTGAGCTTAAGGCCAGCCTGAACTGCATAGTGAGACCCTGTCTCAAAAAGACAAAAAAAAAAAAAAAAAGAAAAGAAAAGAAAAAAAAAGAAAGGAAGGGAAGGGTAGGGAAGGTTGAGTGGGAGGGGGAGGAGGAAGAGGAACAGAAGGAGAAAGAGGTGGATGAAAAAGCAGGGAAGAGCAAAGAACAAAGCAAACTGGGACGAGAAGAAAGAAAAGAAAAACCCGACTGACAGATTCTTCTTCAGACCACTAAGCAAGTGAAGTGAAAGATGCTGGTGAAAGAGGCGAGGCTTGGTTGGGGGTGCAGCAGCAAGAAAACATGCAGATTAGGCTCAGTGAGCTTGGGCCCCTACGGGGCTCTTGGTGTCTCATGGGGTACGGTGGCCCCCAGTAGGGCATAGTGGGCATCCGGGCAGGCTCAGCTACGAGCTCCTCTTTCAACATTTTGAAGCAACATTGGCTGGGTAAGGCACTGTGCTAGCTGTGATGCAGGCAGGATGTCAGGTGGAGTCAGGTGACATTGCCATTTTCCCCCTTTACGTGAGTGCTTACATTGGACTCTTGCATCTTACCATTCTTTATTGCTTTTTTGCATAACAGTTGCTAACAGGATAATGTTCTGAAGTAGATCACACAAATCTTTTTCAAAATAACAGGTGGCACCTCCGATTTTTGTGCATTGTCTTTACTGTGATTGCTTTTGTTCCCCGTACTATATCCTACAAGGCTGATAGTTTTAATGATTTTTCAAGAATAATCTCTAAAAAAAAAAAAAAAAAGATAATCTCTAAATCCTTTTCTTGATCTGTGTGCTGGAGGATTATTTTCTGCCTAGAGACATTACTAAACTGTCCTTTTTTTTTAAACTATCCTTCTTGCTCCCCAATTAATTATTAGTTTGTCTACATTAAATTACACTTGCCAACTGTTGATAAAAATCACAAAATTCTGGAAGCCTCTTTCATTTCTTTTGCTGTTTATTTTTGGTTTGTTCTGCTTTCTATCAGCTGGATTGGCTGCAAACTATGAAAGTTGGTCCCCAATTCCTTTCCAAAGTCTCTTCTCTACAGTGGAACTTCTTTGTGAAAATTTCCAATGGAAGAGTGGGGACACAGAGACCCTTAAGACAGAAATTAGTATAGTCAAACTTGCTGCACAGAAGAAATAAAACAGTGAAAAGTGATGCTGAACAACCTTCCCAATGGGTAATAAAATAATTCTTCTTTTGTTGTTTTGTTTTGTTTTTTAAATGTATTTGGTACAAGGTCTCACTACGCAGCTCGGACTCATAATGAGCCTCCTCTTTTCAGCCTCCCCAGTGCTGGGACTACAGCTATGTGCCACCATGCCCAGGCTCGGTGATCAGCTTAGCGTGCCCGCAGGGGGGGCTAGCATGGGATGTGATGCTAAACAGGTACTTAGTCTTCTGAGCTATCTTACCTACCCTAAAAATCTCTAATAGAGATACATAAAAAAGGAATAATAATAGTAATGAAAATAACATATCACTGGGCCAGGGAGATAGCTCAGCAGTCTAAGCACCTGCCTGACAAGTGTAAGGACCTGGGTTTGATCTCCCGTACTGCATGGCATGCTGGCCTCTGGTGTCGCATTGATCACTGAAAGTTGGCATGGTGGCACATGCCTATAATCCCAGTACTGGAGAGGCTGAGACAGGAGGATCACTATGAGCCTGAGCTGGGTAGTGAGACTGTCAAATAAATAAAAGATTATAAAAACCTATATTACTCAACACACAAGACAGCAAAATCAGCATGAAACAAAATCACATAAATAATAATTTGAATTATAGAGGTAAAATAGGTATGCAAGAAACAAGGCATGGTTTGTTGGATTTCTATTCCAAGCCAAATTTGATGAGATCAGCAATGCCTCCTGCTCCTCCACTGATGGCATCCTGGGGTCTCACTTGAGTCAGTGTGCATGTGTTAGTTGGTGAGGTGGCAGTGATAAAATAGGTCAGGCTGGGTGGCTTCAATAACTGCCATTTACTTCCTCATGTATGGGGCTGGAAGCCCAAGCTTGGGTGGCAGCAGGGCCGGTTTGTCCTGAAGCCACTCTGGCTTGTTGGTGGCTGCCTTCTCTCTGTGTCCTCACCTAGCCCTCCATGTGTGTCTGTGTCCTCATTTCTCCTGCTAAGAGCACCAATCATGTGGGAATAGAGCCCACCCTGGAGAGATCTCTTAAGAGTTCTGGAGGTTAGGAGTTCAGTCTATGAATGGAAGGAAGAGGGACACAGCTCAGCCTCCTGCAGCCTAGTGCTGTATGGCTGGTTTTGACCCTGGGCCAGGCACCTGCACAGAGACAAGGGAAGAACTCAGCCCCTGCATGTCATGCCCCTCCGGGGCACAGCTGCCTGCTGCCTCCTAGCAGTGTTCGGTCCCAGACACATCCATGAGGTAAGGACTCTTCATCTCGCAGGATCCCGTACCCTGAGATCTCCATGCCCATCACCTCACACCCCAGGGCACCACAGAGGTCTCTCTGCTCTTCCATATTCCCAGTCTCTGCATCTGGCATCCGAATGAAAAACTGGTCTTCAGAGTTTCAGAAGGGCCCTGACTGCTCAGACGCTATGGTTCTTAATGAATTAATCAAAACAAAAGTCCAGAGATCCAATAGAGTCCTCTTGTTTCACTCCTGAATCAAGTTGCCCTGGAATGGAGAAGCACCTGCTTGAATTGGAAGAAACAAAAGTTGTAAGAAAAATGTAGTCCGTTACTTGTGATGAATACGGACAAAATTAGTATTTGTATTTTTCTAATTCCTTTGTTCTAAGTTCCACTTGATATTGTATAGTCATATAGATTTTTCTTTTTCAATCAAGAATAATCCATTATATAAGAGTATATAATAATCTTATATAAATGGAATACATATTAGCAAATCTCACTACAGCAAATATTTATTATCTACATTAAATTTTCTACTGAGGAAACACAAAGTAAATTTTTTTTATCTTTGGGTATAAAATACAAAAGTCAAACAAACAGAAACCAAGATCCTTATTGCATCTGAATGTTGTTCTTTTTAAAAAACTGTTTTTCTGACTTAAAATAATAGAATAGGTATACCTGTTCTTCTTAAAAGGTGATAAACAAAAACTAACAGTTGCTGGTATCCTCACAACCTAGAAATGGCCCATTCATTTTGGATCCCTACTATATATGTAACAGAACTTTATAACCAGTTACTGTTTGTTCATTCATCAATTACGTGTTGATGTTTGCCATCTATAAGGAAACTCATACAGAATTATGCTACGTTCTTTACACCAGCACTGGCTAACATGCTCCAGGCCTCTGGGGGCCTGCAGGTGTTCCCCCCCCCCCCGCTCCAGTTAACAGTGGTTGAGTAAACCCTTCTCTCTGGAGCCTCTGTGGGCAGGGAAAGGCAGAGGCTCTCTTGGGCCAGTCATTCCCAGTTGAGTAAAGAGGTGAATTGGGTCCGAACATTTCTGTGTAGGCCTAGGAAAGTTGGGTTCTCAAAAGAAGGAGACACTAAGCAGAAGAACCCATCTTAGCTCCGATTTATCACTTATAACCGTGGTGGTGGACCACTTGATAAGGGCACCTTTAACATTTACTATTGTAAAAAGAAATAAGGAAGCAGAACTTTTATGCACTTAACTATACATGAGCTGCAACTAAACTGACTTTTGTTTTGTTTTTTCTTTGTTTTTTAAAAATTTTATTGAAGTACAAATATCAATGAAATACTTTTAAGATACCTTGACAAGATGGATTTAATAAATTAATACATAGCAAACTGTTTTCATAATGTTTTGGTATCATAGAAGGTGCATACATAATAGTTTTGGTATCGTACAAGATGCATACATGATATTATACTTACAGACATTATTATAGCATATGTCTCTTATCAGTAAATTGAGAGAGTGTAGCTATTTACGTATTTTATTTTTTATACCTGAATTACATCAAAGATTCAATAAGTAATACTTTCTACCTTGTTATTTTCCTAGTGGTTGTCCATAGTACCAGAAGCTGACATAATATCCTGTCCAACCACCATTAGTGCAGATCTTGCCTCTCATAGAATTATGTCGAAGCACGGTGTTATCTATCCCAACTGTACTGTCCATACACACATATCATGATTCTTCCTTTCTATACCCCTTCCTTTGTCTACACCTGTCAGAGATGGGCACTCCATTGTCATTCAACTAATTTAGGTACCTGAACTCGACGATACAATCCAACACAGTCCAGCATTCCACAACAATTGCGAGTTATCTGAAGAAGCTGTCGACCATAGCCATTTACAGCTCAACTTATTATTATGGCCCTGTGGTGTATACCTCATTTTTATACTTTTCTGCTGGATGGTTAAGACCTAGATAGAGCAAGACCTATATATCAACACATGTACTTTTTGTTTCTTATGAGGTCAGTGAAGTCCCCTGAGGGTTTATCTTGTAGTCCTGTACCTCATTCTGTAGATCCTTTGTCTGTCATCCATGTGGATGAGTCACAGCCAATGCTTGACCAGTTTGCTCTCTGTGAGAGCCTGAGAGAAAGTTTTCTCTCCAAGTGACTCTCCCCACGCACACTATAGAACTTCGATCTTTTTCCTCTGTGGCTCCATAATCTCCTTGTTCAGAAAATCTGGAGCTCAACTGAGTTTCATGATGTTGCAGTACAGGTTCTCCTATGTCCTGAGTCTTCGCTGACCTTGAAAGACTAGGGCCAAAATGTTGGCTGGCCTTGTGGCTCTTCTATTTCTCCAATTTTGATCTGTGAACTTAGGTTGTTAACCATCCAGAAGAACAGCTGATTAGTATCCTGCAGCATATGCCATTCAGTTTGCCTTATCTGACTCAATTGTTTTTAGTTGTTGTTGTACATTTCCATTTGCATTTCTTCTTTTTGCTTCTTATACTAGGGAAACTATATGATATTTACACATGTGTGTCTGGTTTATTTCACTTATGAGTATATGTTCAAGTGGCATCCACTTCAGTATAAATGCTTCAAGCTTATCATTCTTAATAGCTGAGTAATACTCCATTATATAGAAATACCACATCCTTTTCAACCATTCCTCATGTGACGGACATCTTGGTTGTTTCCAAGATTTTGCTATCACAAATTGTGCTGCTATAAACATAGGTATACATATATCACTATGATACAATGTTTTCAGTTCCTCTGGGAACATTCCCAGTAGGGGGATAGCCGGCTTGAATGGGATTTCTAGTCCTACTCTTTTGAGGAGTCTCCACACTGACCTCCGCAATGGTTGTACCAGTCTACATTTCCACCAGCAGTGGAGAAGTGTTCCCTTTCCCCCACAACCTCGCCAACATTTGTTGTTGGTTGATTTCCTTATGATAGCCATTCTTTCTGGAGTGAGATGGTATCTCAGTGTTGTTTTTACTTGCATTTCATGGATCACTAGTGATGTGGAGCATTTTTTCATATATTCATTCACAAACTCCTCAGATTCTGTTAGCATTTCCCAAAGCACAAGAGAGTTACTACTGCTCCACCTTCTCTAGAGAATGAAAATAGAAACCAGATCTTGGTGTGCACTTGAAACGTCTGGCTTGTTTTCAGGAGTCTGTTGTAGTCAGGACTTAAAAAGGAAAGGATTTCATAAAGGACACATAATTTATAGGTTTATTTCATAATATTCACTCCAAGAGTTGAAAGCAAAAGAGTGTGGGACATCCGTCCACATACCAGAGACCCAACAAATCCAGCTGAGGGCTAGGATCCCACAGGAGCATCCTGCACCAGTCCAGCTGGAGGCCAAGAGCCCATGATGATGTCCCATGCAAATGTGTTTCACAGATCTGCACTGGAGGGCCCGGAGGCCAGTGGTGAAAGCTAGAAAGTCTGCACCAGCAGGATGAAGCATTGCTGCCTACAGGCTGAGGGGTCTGCACTGAAGCCAGGGAGCAACACTCAAGGAGCAGAGCTCCCCAAAAGTGAACCACAGCCATCCTCAGCAACAATGAGATTCCAAGCTTCTCTGACAGTGAGAATGCTGGATCTCTTATCAAGAAAGCCAGCATGACAAGCTTCTCCAGGAGAACCAACAGCACCCCATCTTCCACTCCAGTCTCCTTTTATGCTGCTGGCAGTGATCCTCGGGGGGTCCTCCACAGCCAGCACCACTCTGATTCACTTCAGCTGGGGGCTACAAGCTGCCCATGAGTTTGTCCACCACAGAGTGTGAGTGTGATGTGTGACATAGAGCAGAAAAGCTCTGCCCACAGAAGAGCTGTTTCTTTGCTTCCCTTCTGCAGAGACAGGGCAGCTCACTTCATGGAGAGCTCGGTCTGCATCTGGGATCGGGCTGGTCCAGCATTCACTATTGCTTGATTTTGCCACTCTCCTAAAGATAAATGGTGTGCTCATCCTGTCCGCAAGGAGAGCAAGATGCAGGAATCGGCCCGTGTTGCACAGCCCAAGAGGGATAACTCCAGGATTTTATTTATTTATTTTTAATGTGTTTGGTACAAGGTCTCACTCCGTGGCTCAGACTTGTAATGAGCCTTCTGTCTTCAGCCTCCCCAGCACTGGGATTATAGGCGTGCCCCTGGGGTGGGCTCAGTGCACCCAGGGGCAGGGCCGGCGCAGCTTGTGGTGTCGGGGATGGGGCCCTGGTCCTACCTTTGCCTGAGCAGGCGCTTGGCCTGCTGAGCTATCTCGCTGGCCCTACCAAAGCTGGGATATTAATTCAGGTTGCTCTGAATATAAAGCATACGCCAAAAAAAAAGAATACCCAACAACTGAGGTAGCATAATGAAAACACGGGCAGGTATGGGATAGGAAATAGAGTGGACTCCCTTACCACCACTGCAAAACTCTAAATAGGAAGCTAATGGGTTATGTTTTGGTTACGTTAGATTAAGAAGATTATAGGGATCCTTTCTGTTTATTAGAAAGTGGAGAACTTATTTCAAAAATGAAGAAAATATTAGTAAAAAGGAAAAGGGTTGGGCCAGTGAGATAGCTCAGCTGATTAAGCACCTGCTCAGGCAGCCTCAGAGAGCAGTGCTCCATCCCTGGCACCGCATGCTGGGAGGATCTGTGCAGTGAGCCCTATACCAAATACAGGAATAAATAAATAAATAAAATTTTTAAAAGGGTGGGCTAGGGAGACTGCTCAGTGGAATAAGCACTTCCCTGGCAAGTGTAAGGGCCTGAGTTCAATCCCTGGTTCCGCAACAACAACAACAAAAAAAAGCAAAAGAAAAAGGTTTATGTGTCTCCTTGACTGCTCAAAAGGTTTTGGTTACTTGCTTAATCTTCAATGAATTTTAATTTTTCATTTTAGGGATTTTTGAGGGGGTTTCCTGGCACCAGGGATTGAACTCAGAATCTTGCACTTGTCAAACAGGTGCTTATGCACTCAAGCGTAGGGACTAGGGAGCTATCTCCTGCAGCACAGGGAGCTATCTCCCTAGCCCTTCTCAATGAATTTTAAGATTGAATCAAGGTAGAAAGAAATTCAAGATCTCTTTTAATGGTATGGTAAGAATTTTTAAGGTACAAAACACTGGCTTTTGTTTCATCAGAAAAATTCGCTATAGGAGCTGGGGATGTAGCTCAGCAACATAAGCAAGTACCTGCCTGGCAAGCACAAGTCCCGAGTCCGATCTCTGGGACTGCAAAAAAAAAAAAAAAAAAAAAATCCCTATATCTAAGATTTCAGTATTGTGCTATTTGATATTTTAAGGCACTTCAAAGTTTTGGGATAATTATATGAATATATAAAATCATCACCCATTAGCAATGTTCACATTTAAAATAAATTTTTTTTGTTTTTATTTGTTTGTTTGTTTAAAACAGGCTCGCTCTGTCTGTCTCTGTCTCTCTCTCTGTGTGTCTGTCTCTCTGTGTCTGTCTCTTTGTGTCTGTCTCTCTGTCTCTGTCTGTCTGTTTGTCTGTCTGTCTGTCTGTCTGTCTCTCTCTCTCTCAATCTCTCTCTCTCTTTGTCAAGTTGCTAAGATGCCCAGGCTGGCCTCGAACTCACAATGCCCCTGCCTCAGTCTCCCAGATTTTATATGGAACTTAATAGTCACTGATTCTATTAATACTCTTTAAACATCTGTAATTGTGGATTTAAAAAAAAATGTTTTACTAAAACATCAATTCAAATGTTTTCTTTTTTATCAGGGAGCAGTTAAGGATGTAGTATGTACTTCCCTGCATTACACGAATGCCTCACTTTATCTTTTAGTCCATGCTTTAAAGACCCAAGACCTAATGGCAGTGGCAATTTTTGTTAGTCATGAGTTGCCATCCATCTGGGGAGATAGCTTGGCTGCTTAAGCACCTGTATGGCAAGAGCAAGGTCCTGACTTTGATCCCCTGTGCTGAAAAAAAAAAATAGAAGATGATCAGTTGCTATTAGCTCCCTAGGGATTCAGGTGACAGAAGCATGGCACATAAGGGTCCAATCTGAGCACCACTCCAAGGACTGAGCCATCCTTTTGGGACCCACTCGCGCCTGTTTCACCTTGATCCTTTAACCTTCCAGGTCCCAGGATGCTGTGTAAAACTAGAAAAAATAATCTGTCCCCGACAGATGTCTTACAGTACCTTGGAGGAGAGACTTTATTCAGAAAATAACTTCGCCCTTGTGTCCTGTAGGCTGGGGCTTCAGTGGGCACTCAGTGAAAGCGGGAGAAAAAGCTTCCTCCCCTGAGCCTAAGAAAAAACCTAGCCTCAGCCCTAGGGGAGCACCACCCACTGAAAATCTCCTGCTACTGCCTGGACCCTTTACAGGAATGGGCTTTGCACGTGCAGAGTCAGAGCAGGAGAAAGGGACCTTCAAGGTGCAACTGAATGCCCAGGTTGCAGAGTTACACATGAGCTCAACTCATCTCCTCTTAATTCCCAAATTGAAATAAGATTGCTCAGTGACGAGTATAGACAATGAAAATAAACTTCAGTTTAACATTAAGGGAACCTAGAGAAGACAGGAGCAGGTGAAGCAACAGGAAGGAGCTGTCCCACCCAGAGCTCAGCCTAGCACAAGGGGCCAAACTTGTCTCCCACTGTGAGCTAACACTGCTGCTTCAGAGGTCTGCCCTTACTGGGGCGGGTGGCCTGTGCCAGGGTTCCCAACACTCAGGAGGCTGAGGCAGGAGGATCATTTGAACTCAAGGCCAGACTGGCAAACATGGTAAGACCCTGTCTCAATAAAGTCGGGCTGGTGATGTGGGTCAATGCATGGAGCACAGAAGGCCCTGGGTTCAATCTCTAGCACAGCAGCAACAACAATAAAGTGCCTACCTTGGTATTTTTACAGTGCCTGAAATGTACAAATGGTGGGAAGGTAGATTTTATTTTGGATTTGGGAAGACATTTTTGAAATCATGTGAAAACAACCAGATATTTTGGTACTTAGGAAAGGAAGTGGGCCCTGCCACAAACAAACAGAAAATAACTAAAGAGTACTGGAGATGTAGCTCACTGGCAGAGCAATTGCCTTGCATAGGTGAGGCCATGGGTTCAATCCCCAGCACTGTAAAATAAATAAAAACACAAAAATGTCATGGGGAATTAAGACAACCGAGTATGGGGCTACTAAGAGGATAGGCTCCCTGCTGGTGGCCTGACCACCCCATCCACCTTTACTTTACCAAGGGGACCTGATCTGAGAAATGTGTGTCAGGGGCAAGCGTGCCACTGCGTGGACATGGCAGGGTGCAACCCGCT